>CM060262.1:4093161-4388161 GCA_030684275.1 Acipenser oxyrinchus oxyrinchus
TTAAGTAATCAAAGTTTTGTTTTGTTCTGATCCTAGTCTGACTGTAAACGAAAACCAAAACAGTGAGATGTTTTTTTTTCTTTGTACAATGCCCCCTTTTGTACAGTTTATTTCAGTTAAATTTGAGTTTGCACTTGAGTATAAAGGCATATTTAAACCAAATTAATATTACTTTATGAAAATGTGTAATTTGTTATTGTGTGTGAACCACAATGCCAGGGATTAAAAAAAAAAAAAGCACAAAAAAAAACTGATGATGTCTACTTTTATACTGTTTCTGCCAGAAATATATTCATGTTTTTTTCTGGAATAGATCATGGTATAATTCATCTACACAGAAATACAACAGAGAAGCACACAGAATATATTGTAGGATAAGTAATCAGTAAAAAGGTCCTGTTGTAGGTGAGCACCCAGGGTCTGGAAAGTACGGGGAGGATTTCAGAGAATACAATGCAGATTGAAATGGCCAAGTCATTTTTTTAATAGAGGGGTATTTCAGCCCGTATTGTGCATTGTTTGACTTAGACATTTTTTTTTATCATTTGTTCATAGCACAGTTGTTTTCTTTATATACATTTTGTATAATATCCTCCCTTATTTAGGATATCTTGAAACAAACCTCCATCTACAGCAGTTACTGCATAGTGTAATATTTCTTAATGCTTGTCATTTGAGGTTTAACTTAAGTGTTATATTACAGTACATGACTGAGTGATACATGCAGAGGGTACAAAGCTTTTACTATTTTCAGCTTCTTTGTTTATGGTGAATTGGTTATATTTTATCAGTTATTTTTAAAGCTTATTTTGTATTCATAAATGTATTGTGTACCAGCAGCGCGTATGAGTACCTGCACTTTTTTGTTGAGAATTTCACCCCTGTATATATATATATATATATACTGTATATATATATATATACACACACGCACACACGCACACGCACACACACACACACACTCACACACACTCACAGCCTCCTCAAGTGGATGACAGTAGCATTTCTAATCTCTAGTCAGCAATCATTACTATTATTATTATGAATAATCATTTTTTCCAATATTTAAATAGCAGGAAACAAAGGCAGTATTGGTAGAACAGCACAATTACCTTGCATTACAATCTGTGACTTACAGTTCTGTCAAAACAGCACCCACGGTTAATAGCTAAACACTGCAGTGCTCTTTTATGTAAAGTCTTAACATATCAAGAAGAATGAAGCCAGCGACAGTAAATATCCTTAACAGGAGCCTTCTTTTACAGCTGTCAAATCATTTATTCTGCCTCAGCTGTAACCTGTAATGATTTATTCACCTGTAAGGATTTATTCATCTGTCCCTTAGTCACTTGACATCGGTGTGGTATAAATTACCTTTGACCTTTAAATCCTGTTGGGATTTCACACGCTTGAATGCAGATGGCAAAAGCAAACCCCCAAACTGTTTTTTTTTTTTTTTTTTTTTTTAATGAGCATGCATTTTAATACTGTGTACCAAGGTGTGATTATTACTGTAAACAGGCTTAATGTGTTTCTGTGGGTCGTTATTTTCTTCCACTACGAAGGCTTGCACTACAGCTTTCCCAGTATATGTAAATACTACAATACAGTGGAATTCAGAATCCCCTGGTGAGGGATTTTAGGATAAAAAACTACAAAATAAAAGCTGTATTAGAGAATAAAACGAATATGTTCTTCATGATATATATATATATATATATATATATATATATATATATATATATATATATATATATATATATATAAATGGAAAAATGCAGCAGTTTAACCCTAACTGTTCTGCTGTAAATTTACAGAAAGTTTACTGGGATACACTTCAAAATATAGGTACATTAACTGAACTGTACTTAAACTTTTGATACATTCTTTACAATGATATGATTCCTTCCTCACGAACACAGAATTGCTATGCATATGTAGTAAAAAAAAAGAAATGGTAGCTGCAGTGTCTGTTCTGGGATATATGGTATCATGAGGGTATGTTTTCACAGCACTGTGTCTGTCTGTAACCAACTGCTAGAGTTCCTCACCTTTCATAAGACCACAGGACACACACAAGAAAAACTGAACTGAGAATGAGGTTAACGGGGCCTGCTTTTCATCTGCAGTCCTTCAGGCCCTACTTTCTATGTACTGTCAGACATGTTGGCTTCTAGTAGATTATTTTCTAGAGAGAAGTATAAAAAGAATGATAATTATGGTTGATATCCATAAGCCAACAAGGACATGGATATTAATGTTATACTTTAATGACTAAGCTGTTTCCAGTGCTTTCTTTAGATGGAAAGATACCATTCAAGAATGTGCAGCGTACGGATTTGTTTGCGAAATATACACACAGGAATGACGTCACTGTGGTGTCCGTACTGTTGGGATTGATTTGACTAATCCTATACAAGTGGAAGAGATAACACATGGGTATAGGAAAAAGAAAAGATACATACTGTTTTTTTTCTGTAGGTTTGATTACATGATAAATGAAATGCATAAAGATAAGGATTTAAACTCCTACAGTAGCTGGTTTCATTGGCATTTTTGCGACACATAAGCCCCAGCTTTAGCGAGGTTAAGTTTTTAAGTTTAAAAACATAGCACATAAATGGTATTTATACTGTATATATACAAGTAGCTTTCAAGTTAAGGTGGGAGAAAGCTGTAACTATAGAATTATGGGTAATCAGAATATGCAAATGTAGGCATTACAAGAGCCAATCAAATTGTGCAAAAGTTGCCAAAAGTCTTGTACATTCACAGCGTTTTAAAATTCAAACTACAGTAAATGCATACATATTTCGTATAACCTACTCATGCTGCAAGCATGCTTATTTCAGTTGATATAGATTTCTGTGAAAACTACCTGGGTTATATAAAAAAAACAAGTTTGTTAACTGGATTTGCTTTGTGATGAAGTGCAAAGAATGTTAAACTATATTAAGCAGTATGAGAAGGATATATGGATGCTGAACACCACAGCTTTAAATGGATTGGCTTCTACAGATAAAATACCTTGGCTGAAAGAGCTCTGATGAATACTTTCGATGGAACAGATCTCCACTAACCCCCAACATTAGCATCACAGTCAATGTGATTTTAGAGGTGATGTACTCTACAAAAATATTATAAAGGCCACTGCAAATAACACATCTCAAGCTAAGAACTATCTGAAACTTGCAGTGTGGCAGTACCCTGTGACTGAGTGATGTTTTAAAAAACATTCAATAGTTCAGTTACTCTTCGAATACCATAACATACCTCTTCACTTCAACTAAATCTAAATAAACTGCATCTGTGCTGTCAGATTTTCACACATACTCTTTTTATTTATATCTATGCTCTGAGCACACTCTTAAACCCAGGGGAGACATTTAAGGAGGACAGAGATGTTTTAAACTCCTGTAAGTGGTTTTGTTCGTGCACTGAGCGTGCTATATATCCAGACAACTTTTTAACCATCAAGAAAATCACACATACTCATTTAATTTGAAGTTTTATCGAATCAGAGCAGTAGTAGTGCTCTTTTCATTTTATTAAATGCTTTAAAAATTGATCAAGTGGGTGCAAGCCTCTTTGGATCCCTGCTAATAGGCAGCCTGGGCATTTCCAGTGCCTTTACAGGTTTAACAGCATTAGTACTTCAATACAATAATACAGATATGGTTATCATTTGCTTAGCCTTCAGGCTATAAAATGCAAAAAGCTAAAGCGCCCACCACTATGTTCTAGAACATTCAATATATCACTCTCTACAGCTAAAATATAAATCCTATACCTTATAGCAATGCATCAACATTAAAGAGATATTAAATTCAAATACATGCTTACCTTCCAATACTCATTATTTCAAACCAATATCGAACTTAACGTATTAACATGTCCTATACTTTCCGTTCCCATCTCTTCCTGCCAGGTTCTGATTAATTTCTGTTATAAATAGAAAAGATTATTGTAATATAAACTCCTATCTTCTGTTATCCGAAAGGTATTTCATTCATTACTATTAACAAGATCGCTCATTATAGAAAGGATCTTGGCTTTTAAATCGCTGACCATCAACAAATCCTTGCTTCATCGGCCAACACGAATGAGGCAACTTCAACACTGCCTGTCCTACAAGCAGGTGAGAACGAGGTTACAACATTAGTTGTATTCCTTCAGCAAGTTTATTGTTAGAGTTACAGTTTATACTACAAATGATTTTATAACATGTAGTTCTATTTCAGATATGTCAATATAGCGATCTCTTATAAACTGCAGTTCTATTTTACTTCATTGATATACACAGAAGGCAAGAGGTTAATTTTTAATTAGGCACCTGCTTAGCAGCAAATGCAACCTTGAATAGTGCTTCTGGCATATTAACTGTGCTCCATAGATTCTGCCATTCTGCTCTTGCTGCATCAGAATGTTTTGAGACTCTGAGTCTAATTAAAAAAGATGCTTTTGCCTGATAAGAGAGGTTTGGAACTTTCAGCAGACCAGCCTGACCTTCAATGCAATGAACTCCTTCTCACAGGCCTTACACAGATCTGCTAATAATATTTTCTAATGATTTAAAATTCTTTAAACACATTACAGTCATTACAATATTTGTTGCAGTTTCACAAATGTTCAATTTGTATCCAGTAGCTGTGACAGTCTTGGGTCCGTTTCTGCTCTCAGTAAGTCAGTTTCTGCTCACAGGCGTGGGTGACAGTCTTTAAAAGCCTGATATCTGCAAAAACTTAAGTCTTCTTAGCTGGGCTCCCATCTCTGCATTCCCATTCCCATCATCAGTGGGCAAACACATTTTAACTGAATCTGGGTCCATCAAATAAACGCACACCCTTGCAACCGAGGCTTTCCATGCAAAAGGATCTAATGACTTATAACACAAAAGGGACGTGCCAGAACCGTCTGTGGCAGTGCCTTAGGTTTTTTCAATCAAGAACCACGGCTGAATCATTAGTGACCTGTTTTCAATGAAACGATGAAGAGAGTAGAACAACAGTTAATGATTAGAAGGGTCAACATTTTTGTTCCTGCCCAGTTTTATCATTTGTTTGCTTAATATTTCTCGGTAATGTTAACAATTTAACCAAACTGGAAAATGGACAGCATACTATAGAAGTATTTACATACTGTAGTTTGGCAGTAAGCCTTAAACTGTTGCAAATATTGTTAAATGTATGCATCATATAATTTGGTCATATCACTGCAGTTAGTTGTTTCCTTCTAACTGTCTAATCTTCTGCACAGTTTTTCAGTGGTCTTGCAATCCTCTCTTATTTGACAAATGGAACATGACTTGAATGCAGAAACCCTTATTGCTTTTCCGTGTTACGAATTGCCACTGAAGTTGCAGAGATTCTGTAAACAGCAAAAATACTAAAAGAGAAAAATAGAGAGAGATGTTTATAAACCAATAAGCAGTGACAAATATAACAATAGAACAAAGACTGCTGGAGGGCTTTGCCTTTTTCCCCCTTGATTTCAGTAATTGCATTTGCCTTAGAATTTAAATTAGCTTCTATAACATGAGGTAGGCTGACTGAAGAGCTGGAGAGCTGGCCTGATTACATTGTAAAGAGAATGGAATAAAGACAACTGTGCAGAACAGGGTTTAAACTTTCAATGGGATCACTGGGAGAATGATGGCCCTGTAATAAACAGAGATTCATGGCTTTACAAGGACTTTTATACCCAAGCATGTACTGCACAGCTCCCAACACGGCTGGGAATGATTCAACATTCACAGGAGGTTTACCAGCAAGGAATACAGGTTTGGGCATAGGCACCTGAGCCTTTGATATGAGCAGTCACAATCATAATTTCAATTTGATGTACTGTATATCTGGCAGCTGGGAAATTGAATTTCCGTGGGCTGGATTACAATTCTGGGGTTGTTTTTTTCTACCAAACAGTAAAGTCCCTTTTTTCCCCTGTTAAAGAAAATGGTTTGAGAGGGAGAAAAAGTGGCTGATTGAGCTTGAATATCGAGAAAAGAAAAAGTCAAAAACTACAGTAAATAGGCAAACATATGGTATCAATTAGGTGACTACTGTGACTTACTCCTTTGTTAATTTTCTAAGCCCCTCCACAAATATGCTGTGATTACGACAACTACACATTCAGTGATCTTTATGTATCGATGGAAACAGATATGGGGATTCATAACAACCACACATGGTAAGGCGACAGATAAAGCAGGTCTGTTTTTCAAAAGCTATACTAGAAAATCTAGCTATTAACCGACATCATTTCCTAAACGCTGGATGCAATGAAATAAAGATAAAGGCGATATTTTAACATCAGTATGCGCCACATGTGCACACCTCTTAGGGAAATGAAAGTGGCATTGTGCAACTTTATCCAGCTGTCCTGGTTGATTGTAAAGTATACAGCCAGCCATTTGCAATAATTCCTATATTCATAATATGATACTGTAGTCCCCTCAGGGTAAACATTTGTCAGGGATGTTAAAACGTATATAAAACGTAATACAAACTAAATAAATAAATAAATAAATGATTACGTAGGCATAGTTGAAATGAAAATCATCACACAAATCCTTCGAATTTAAATGAAAAGAAGGAATAAACTGGGTATCATGTCTTTCTCTATTTGTAAGAGAAAAGCTGCTTTCATTAAAATCCCATTCTTCATGGTTGAAGAGCAACCTAATTGTGATGGCGGTCTCGACAGCCTTGTCAACAAGATGATGGCATATTTTTTTTCCTGACATATGCTTCTGTGCAAACAGCCTGGTTCAAAATGAGACTTAATGAAAATGTAATGTATAAATGGATGAGGAGTATATTGTAAAACAAACTTGGAATGTGAATTACTGGAACAGAGCTAGATTCCAGAACGTGGAAACCACTTTGAACAAGGGATGATCCTCTTCTAAAACTGGAAAACTGTGTGTTTAATAAAGGGTGTTGCATGTAGGTAGCTGGGCTTTTGGTTTGAAGTGCAATATATATTTGCATACTTTATATATCCTGTATGAATTGATTTTAAGGAGGCAAATGTGGCAGCTGTGCTGCAGAGGTTTTAAGATTTTGTATCTCGTGTAACTGGCATACAAGCGTTATTGCATGTTGGTTCTTCATAAAAGCCAGTGTCCAGTATTCCAGTTCTGATGCACTTGCTTTTAAAGTGAAATTTCACTTACAGTACACCCAGGCCCATTATTATAACCCTGATTCTTAACATATACTTGAGCATTTTACAACGTTTGAGTTTCAGCCTCCATCATTTTATGCTGTTATTGTCAGTGATGAAAGACTCTGCATTTTCTTTTCCAGAACTGCGTCCATAGTGTTGCTTTGGGCTCTCTGCTCTCACTTGAACTGCTGAATCCAAACTGAATTTAGTCACTGACTTTGTTCTCCTCTCTTGACTTTGAAGTGGAAATCATACTCTGAATCAGACACCAATTTAAATCTGCCCTGCTCTTTGAAACAGCTTGGGCTAAAGAATCGTGCTTGTAGCTCCAATACTCAAATATGTACTTGTATATATTTTGAAATTGCACAGAGGCTTGTAATGAATCGCTCAATGGATGGGTTTTATGAAATACATTAGTATTATTCATGCTGGTTGTTCTTATTGCCATTTATGTAACAGGAAGATTTCTGGTTTTCTGGTAACAAAGTAAAGAGCTACTCAATTTAAGTGACAAACATCACATGCCACAATTCTATTGAAATCCTCCAGCTTTGAATCTGAGGCATTCTTCTTATTTTGTCAGCCTGGTGCATACAGATGACCTGAAAACTGAGATGTTTTTTTCCGTCCCTCTTGTGTTTCCTTTTACAAGGTAAGGTGTTGTTTTGTAATATTTTTTTCTATTTTATATGAGCATTTTCTTTAACTCAATGTAAAGGCGAGCGTGTGAAAAGTTACTGATAAGGACACATTCCTTGTTTGGGTGTGATACATGGAGGTTGTCTCTTGTAGTAATATATCTTATTAACAGGGGGGAGGGGTCTCAAATGCAGGAATTGTGAGGATGTTCATTAGAAAGGACCAAGAGGATACCAAGCTGTACTAGAGAACAGTTCCGCAAGAGAATTGATGAAGAATGATGGAACCACAGGTTAGGTATAAATAGGCTTGTTTATAGATCCTTTGTTAGACCAGAAAAAAAATTAAGATTTCACAATTTGTTGTTTCCAAAATTGGTAATTATGTGCATTAATGCCTTTTTCGTGTTGCTTATTAATTCCTACATGGAATAAAGCATTGGTATTAAACTGACTGATTGTTGTATTGAGTGAATCACTGTGGGTTAACATTAACCAGTGAGACACAGTTAGGTTGGCCTGTATTTTCAAAGTCTCCTTAGTTTTATATCAGGTGTGTTTTGTATACTTTTGTAACATTTTGTTGTTCTTCTCTCCTCTAGAGTGGCCTGTCTAATACGGACAACTGGACAAACTGGACATGTTTTCATGATGATGGTTTACATGACAATTCATTATTTGTTTTTAAACAACAGCTGTGCTTGATTTTATTTCCATTATGAACCCAAGTGTTAATACTGGTATAATACAGAAACATACTGTATAACTTTACTTTTTTTCGAACAAATGGGGCCACAAAAAGTGGTTGAAAATGCAGGAATAATGATCATATGACAAATAAATGCACAATTGAATTGTAATTGGTTAATTATATGGTTCAATTACAATCACAAACACAATTACACAGGTGTACATGGTTTATTTACCAAGTGCATGAATCAAGGCACAGCATGAAAAGCTTTACTAATACAGCATGACTTTTATAAGGTCAGAAATCTGTTAAGCAGATTTCATTTTCACACTGCTTTCATCGCGCAACTTTGATGTTGGCTTGTGTTGCTTTTTTTAATTCCTGAAGATTTAAAAAAAGGACCAAGGTGTTTATCGTTAAAAAATGGAGATCCCAGAACACACACATGCTTTTTCTATTCTGTTATATTCCGTACACCCTTAATTCATGTTAATGTCACCCTCTGCTTATAATCACCATTGTCCCGCCCAGAATACAAAGTCAATAGGAACAAGGTCCAACTTTCCTAGTGTCACACTCCAGGTAATATCATACAATTGATTTCAATTCAACTTAAAATCACTTTTGAATATAAAAGCATAAGACTAATGGATTTTCATGTAAGTCCAGTATTGAAATGTTCTGAATATAAGGCTTGGTTGCACACACTGTAGCTAACAGAACACTACAATGTGTATATCTAGAACATTTTATTTGTAAGTGTTGCCTGTTCATGTGTTGTATATGTAGTGAGTAATAGACTGTCAAACAGTATTGTACAGTAGTAGAGGATTTGAATGCTTGCGGAACTCGTGGTCAAGTCAAATCCCTTTATTGTCACCATTGATGCTCAATGACTTTGAAGTGATATTAAATGTACTGGACTGTACTTCCATGCAGAAACAGGCCCTCCATACATACACACATATACATTGCATGAATTCCAATATTCTTCAAAGAGTTTCCAAGGGAGAGCAGGTTCTTTCTCTGTTGTTTCATTGAACAGAATGAGCACATCTTTTGTTGTCTAATTTCCCTTAAGCTGATATGATAGTGAGGCCCGGTTTCCATTGCACACAGACACTTCACACAGTTCTCTCTATTGTGGTTGTGACGGGGTGAGCAATTATCTATAATTACGCTGATGTGCTTGCGTTGTCGCCACACAAATGGAAAGGAAATTAACTATGTGCCCGGCACACCTGGGGAAACGCACATCAGTAGATTTTCATTTCAGAAGCTTCTAAATCTGGTGAAATTGTTCCTGCAAACATGAATACAAATGGACATTTAACAAAAGACAAGAAAACAGCATTGTGGTGGAAAGAGATGAAACAATGACATAGATCTTGGAGCCGTTACAATACCTTGGCAAATTAATGTTGTATCTGTTTTAAAAGTTTTATCATGTACTGGTTTCTTATAGTTGGTATGATTGAGAGTTAAAAGTAATAGAGAATTTCAGCATAGTTTATACAAAATGTTGCCCAACCTTGAATGCTAAATAAATATAACTTCAGAAACTGAAATATGTATTTGCCAAATTCTGTTTGGCACAATTCTGTTTCTAAGTCTGCATACAGTTGCAATTGCAATATATTTTCTGTCCTAATTTAAATGTTCAGTTTCTGTTTTCTGTATCAAGCTCTTCGTTCAATCCTGAAGCAAGGATTGAACAAGCCCACAGTCTCTGAATTTGAAACATTTGCTTTAAGTGAATTACGTGAATTATTTCAAATGCATTTTGCTCAAAGGAAACAAATGCAGTAGGTGATAAATTATGGTGCACCCAATGAGTAACAACATACAGACAAAAAAATAAAATAAATAAATAACTGCATAACTTCCATTAACACCTTTGGAGATGGCTGTTCTCTAAAGCTGAATGAGTCTGGATATTTTAAGCTTTTGTTCAGGTGCAAAACAAATCAAATGCCCTTAAATGCTCCTTAGTTGCACATTCCTTTAAACAACAACAAAAAAACATTTTGCATTGGAACAAAAGCATAAAGAAACAGGCAACACCCCCCCCCCCCCAGCAAGGAGTCTAACTGGTCTTTGAAAACCGGGATTTGGTGTTGCATGGCTTGATCCATTGTCAATTACCTCAATTGCTTCCAGCATTATAGACTGTAGCCGTTCACATCAGCTCACACAAGCATGACGGGTGCCTGATACTAACCTGTGGGGTGACTCCAGGAAGGCAATGTGAAGGACTATGATATCATGTAGTATTTGATCTGCTCTTATCTACATAACAGTGTCCAAACAAGGAGCTTCTACACACACACTTCAGTGAGCAGCAGATGCTCCTTCTCTACAGTTTGCACTCCTGGGAACAATTCCAGTGGTTAGAGCTGAGCTACGCCATGCTGATGAGATTGAATAGGACGTTTCGTGTGACATGTTTGATGAGAAAATTGCACATTGTTTTTTTTAATTGATTACAGTTGGCTTTTCTCCTGCTGCCGTGTCAAACTGGTAATTTAGAATTTTGAATCAACTCCCTACCGGTGTTTCACTGTCTGACACCAATCCATTTAATGATGATTGAAGGCTGCGATGGTCTGGTTTGCAGAAGGGGCTGTAAGGAAACTACATGTTGTATGTGTGCGTGTGTGTGTGTGAAGGAGCGCACGCAACAAGGATTTAAGCAGAATTGAACGTTTCTTTCATTGATTCCAATTATCGAAACTCTCGCTTTTACAGCTTAATCATTATCGTTAAACACACTAATGAGGCCACTAGTTATTAGCAGAAATGAAGCAGTAATTAGTTATCTAATCTCTAGGAGGACATTGGCACTGGTGTGTTCATGGAGGATGTTTCTCAAATGCACAGTCAAGTGCTTGTCTTCTATATACTGCCTAAACATGTGTGAAGCTAACCCTGGTTTTTCTAGCTTAGTTTCATTGTGTCAGCAGTGTTCCAGCCAAGGTCAGTCAAGTCCCCACACCCCACTCACTTCATTGTTCCTTCCATATCCCAGGTTGTAAACATCCTGCCTTCACTGCTTACCTTGCAGCTGTGCTGAGCACTGTATGCTCATAACTTGTGTCTAACCCTTCATTAACCTTACAGGTCATTGATTGTTGTATCACATTTATTCACACTATAACAGTATATTGGTTTAACATGAGTTAAAAAAATAGCATTTACATTAATTTACAATGGAACATGTACTGCCTAAAACCTGTCAAAGAAATAGCCTTACATTGAGTGTCTGTTGCACTGTTCTCTACTTACATTCCGCCCTGTTGATCTACAGGCACTTACGGTACACTTATGGTACTCTACTCTGGTGAGCAGTTACAGGTGACGTCTCTGTACTGGTGAAGTGCTTTGAGGTGAGTTTCTGCTGCTCAGCAGGAGCTGAAACAGACCATTCATCTTCCCTTTGAATAGTGCTGTCACTGGATCAACACCGTGAAGAGATTTCAAATGTATTTTTTTTTCTTCTCTATTCTTAACTGTGAATGCCAGTTCTCTTACCATCTGATCTATTTCCAATGCATACGTTTCACTAGAAGTGGTTTTCACAAACCCTGTGTCAATGTGTTAGAATATATAGTGGTGCTAATAAGTACAGCCATGTGGAGTAGTGGTTAGGGCTCTGGACTCTTGACCAGAGGGTCGTGGGTTCAATCCCAGGTGGGGACACTGCTGCTGTACCCTTGAGCAAGGTACTTTACCTAGATTGTTCCAGTAAAAACCTGACTGTATAAATGGGTAATTGTATGTAAAAATAATGTGTAAAGAAATAATGTAATTGTATGTAAAAATAATGTGGTATCTTGTTTCAATTGTAAGTTGCCCTGGATAAGGGCATCTGCTAAGAAATAAATAATAATTTGAACACTATTCCCCATAGTTTGTATGTTCGGTTGTATACCCTTTTAATAAAAATGACTAGATGTATTGAACTTATAGGTGCAAAAACAGGGGAAACAGAACACAATTATTTGTGTGGACAATTTAACAAAATTTATTTGAATGTTATACATAAAACTTTAGTACCTTCCTTCATTTTTTATTGACACAAAACCTATTTATAAAAAAAAGAAATGAAAGAAAACAAAATATCTGTTTTTAAATATTAATTCTTATTTACACTTAAAATAGTAAATAAAAACAATCAAATATATGTTATAAAACATTAACTTTCCTTTTAAAATCTCTATGCTGGGATTGTTGGTGTTAAGATACAATACTGTGATGCTATGCATTCATAGCACACACCCAGCTTGGTTAAGGTCAACCAATAGCATGGATCTCGAGGGGGCCGGGAGGGGGGGGGGTGGGGGCTGGAAATTGCAGACACTGACTTGGCACTGAAACCAGACTGGCATATAGAATTCAGTTACAGAACAGCCGTGTTCTTCAATCTGTGACAGGGTTTTCCTGCCTCTCTTCCAGTTGATAAAGGTCATTTTTTTTGTTTTTCTGATAATACTGTACAGGTGTAACAATCCTCCTCTACTGGGTCAAGGTCACTCTGTCTTGGAGGTTTCTGCATTGCCTTGCTGGCCTGAGGCGACTGTTTTACTGATTGCTCGAAAGACATGATGCAGTTCCGTTCCTTGATGCTTTGCTGTGTCCTCCCTGTACACAATCTTAAATAAAAAGAAACTCAATCAAATCAGAATTAGAAAACAATTCAGCCGCATCAGCCAATCAGCTTCTATCACACCGTAGATGCCCGTTGCTACGTCACAGCATCAACTGTGAATCAAATTTAAAATCAATCCGTGCAAGTACCGGCTACTAGGTGCATATAAACTAAGGGGAAGATTGAATATTTAAAATATATAATTCTGAGTACTAGTATAAGAAACTTTGGCAACACTTTACATTAAGTGTCTCTAGTTACTGTGCATTTACATATTACTCACTTAGTAAATACATGTGTACTTACATATAATTACAATGTTATTTCTACATAGTTACAATGTACTTAATGTGTAAATCTTCAAGTTTCCAGTTTGATGTTATAATCCTATTGATCTACAAATTGAGATCATCAGGCCATGCTCAAACCACAACCCGATGCAGGAGTCTCTCTGTGCATGGCAGTCAATTCAGTTATCTACATTCTCATTAGGCTTAATTCCATATGAATTCCACAGTAGCTCAGGTAACCTGAACTCCATTTACTGAATTCTGATAGAAATTGATTTTGCTATCCTGTCTATTTCATCCACATTGAAACAAATCATACTGATAAAGATGCAATGGACGGTTTAATATATTGCATACCATATATTAGTTTCAATAAGCTTTTTATATAAAATCATGCTTTCCAGATAATTATCTGATGCAGTGTCAGAAAATGCTTGATAAAAAGAAATAACACATTATTATTTGACAGCAATACAAAGCAGTAAGAATAAAAGAATTGCAAACAAGGAAATATGACATACCAGTTTTGGAAACAGTTGCGAGTGACATATTAGATAAAGAGGAGCAGAAGCTTGAAGAAATTGTGCCATAATGAAGCTAGGAAAGAAACAAATGAACAGCAGATTGGAAAAGAGGAGATTGACTTCCCCCCACAATTATAAACTCCCGTTAAAGTCAGACGATTTCAGAGCTCACACGTCAAAGTCAGCAAATAGCTAAAGTTGTGAAACAATCTAGTCATTCACCACAGCAAGCATTCAAGCAGGTCTCCACCAAAAACCGAAACTATGAATCTGTCCAAACCACAACTCAGAAGAACTAGTGGATAAGCAGAATGTCAAGCAATGCAAAGGTTAGAGGGAAACTCTAAATACTCCTGCAAATAGGATTTGAGGGACAGGAAACTCCTTGCAACCATCACCAAAAGTCAAGCAGACAATAGACTAAGGAAGTAACTCTCACATGTCAGCTTACAATCAGTGACAGCTACCAATGGTATTGAAGCCAGGTCAATTTAAACGCCCTTCTCTTCACAGTCAATGCCATGCTTTGAGTTTACATCAGGGTTTAGCAATCAATTGGCCTCCCTGCCTATCTCTCAGTCCTCAGGGATGTCAATCAAAACTTCAAGGCAGCACCAAGTATACCCAAACCCAAGCAAGTCAAAATGCTATGATACCCGTTTCAAAATGACAAGAGTTGTCCCAACTGAAATAGCATCCATTACAGTAATTCTAAGAAGCTGTGTGTCTTGCTTTCTTTGTCCAACGGCTAGGCAGACCAGTCTTCATGCAACATCCGCATTCAGGCTCACTGAAACTGGTAGCTGTCCTGAAATCCTATAAGTGAGCAATAAGGGGGACAAGCCAACCTGTTCATTCATGACGGTGGAGAGCTCACTCAACATGTCCCGATAGTGAGCCTTCATCTCCTCCTGGTATTCCAGCTGATCCTCTTTGATCAGGCGCTCGTTCACTTCCAGAGCATGCCCGCACGCTTCTGCAAATTGCCTGAGACGAGGGGAAGAGATCCATAAGAAACCCTTAGACACTGCAGCCTATGCCTATACATGTATTGTTTTTCTAGATAAGAAACTGGAATCAATGGTTTGTAGACAGATAAATACACAGCAGTATGATCACTTCCACTGAAAGGGTTACAAATCAAGTGGAGCCGAACACGCATTTAACTATGCATCCCATCTCAAGCGTTGCATTTTTGTTCAACAGCTATATTTTCACATCCAGTTTGTGCAACTCCCCCCAGGGATCTTTATCAATGTTGCTTCCCTTTAAAGGTGTTATCTTTGATTCTGAGGTTTTTTTTTAGTGCTCTGCACCATCTGGTGGCTGTATATTGCAACCACACAATTTATTTTCTCTTAAATAGCAGATGGGAAAACCTCTGTAATGTACTTATATGGCCCTCTGTGAGGCACTAGCAGGAATACCAAAACACTGGTTACCTGAAAATTTCTTTCAGAAGTTTTACTTGGTTGTCAGGGTACTTTTTCGCATTCTTTTCTTCAAGGAAGGCTCGAGCATACGCCATAGGTCCTGCATTTACCTGAAAGGTAATAAAAAAGATAAAAGTGATCATGGAGCATATGTATATACAGTACATATATAACTTTGAGCAGTACTTGATTCAAAAATGAATACTTCAAGGACATGAATGAAGCTAATTGGGGCTATTAGAGTTATCATGAGTCAATAACCCTTGAACATCAAGACTTCTATTATTGCTTCTTGACAATAATCCACTACGACTCAACTCAATTTAAATGTTATGTGCAAATTATAAGAGACTTTTACTTGTGTTCAGCTTGTTCTTTTGTAGATATTGGCTTGTATTCTTAACAGTAATCAATCCAAATTTAAAAGTTTTTAAACTCCTTTGTAAACCGATAGCAGCTTGCTTATCTGCATAATGTTGTTTGGTGCTACTGGCTAGGGATAGGGTTAGATCGTTATAATGACCCGCTAGCCATACATGCATATCCAATTTAAACAGCCTCAGTGTTTAATGCAATCACCTTGACACTGACGCTTCCCTGCAGCTTGAGCTGCAGTCTGATCATGTCCACTTCATCCATATAGCACAGCTGATTGAGCTCAGACACTTTCCTGGACATTTCATCAATTGCCACCTCAATGGGGTTCAGTTCTGTGCTTTGCTGGTCAGTAACCTGGACCCGCTTCTTCACGTAAGGGAAAGAAGAGCTGGCTGCAGTGCAGGGGAACAAAGCATTCAACTTTTTATCACTGCTCTTACTTTAATAATTCAGGAGCAGATCAACAGGTCTGACCCACACACGCACGCACGCATGCACAGAGAAATGATTTAGAAATAACATTTTGTTTTGTTGTTTTCATACTGACTTCTCATTGCTAGACCCAAGTGCAACAAAATGTTCCTACATTACTATTATACCAGTAATAGGATATAGATGCAGCATGTACTTGTTAAGATTGTTCTCCTCTTGCATTGCTCCTCCACATCTCCGTGTTTCTTTCCCGACAGTGTGAATGGAGTTTCAAACACGAAGCGTCGTATGTTGTGATGTCTCTCGAAGTCCGTTCTTTTTTCCTGAAGTTCCTTCTCGTCGAAATACGGAGTCACGTAGGTAACTTGGATGTAGGCATATTTTGAATCCAAATCTTTGGGATTGACCTGCAAATAACCAAAAAAAAACCCAAAAACCCAAGTTTCAGTGATAAAGGGTGTTATAACACTGTCACCCCCTTTCATTTCCTGTCCACTGTTATTCATATGAGTTCCTTTGTTGTGTCTGTCCTTTGGGAAATGCATGTGTATAACCAGCTTAAAATGGAAATGTCAGTGGAACTGTTAGCTATCTACATGTTAATGCAAGTTGTGCAGGGCAGATTCTTTAAAAAGCACTCTTTACACTGAATGTAACACATCGCCTGGGTATCTGGCCCTCCATCAATTCATTAAACGTTTTGGGCAGGATTGTTGCTGTTCATATATTTGTTTGTGAGTATGTTACATCATCATATACACATAATAATAAGCACACATTTTTTTAATACCATCAACCATTATCTCTAGGCCAATTTAACCATTTAATTATCAGCTAGCAATAAGTGACACACATATATATATATATGAAAGAAAAGGTTTTTTATTTTCTCTCTCTCTCTCTCTCTCTCTCTCTCTCTCTCTCTCTCTCTCTCTCTCTCTCTCTCTCTCTCTCTATATATATATATAAACTCCTGTTGCCAACAGACCTTGTTTGAATCCTGAATCATTTTGACATGTTCTGCTCCAAATTTATCCGAGTAGAGTTTCAGCAACCTCTGAGAGATTTCTGACAGGCCTGTCAGCTTTGGTTCTTTATAAATAAACTCCTTGCTCTCCTCCTCTTCAAAGAATCCCTGTTCAAGAAAACAAATGTTTGAAAAACAATCTCCTACCTATTGCACTAATGCAAACCATGATTTATGCAGCAAATAAACTTATACTTTATTGAAGTGTTTTACAGCAGCCATGGATTTGTTTCTTGTTTGTTGGGATCTTGTTGTCCTTGGGATAATAATGAATGCAACATTCTGTAATGCAACATTCTGTAAGAAAGACCCCTAAAACATCATCTTACAGACGGACAATTAAAGATCCAACCCCAAAATACGGATTTCTATACATCACGATAACCGAGGAACACTTCAACATTCGAAACATATTTTGTATTTTTTTTTTTTTTGTAATGTTGATGGCTTATGCTGCAGATTTTCTGCAGGGATAGTACAACATTTCCATATTTTAAAATACTACAAACAGTAGCAATGCCCATCCTGGTATATACTGCCACCATGTGGCAAACACGGGTATTGTTTAAAAAAAAAAAAAAAAAACGCATTCTCTGAGCAACTTCATTACTGGTTTCTTGAGGCTTATATACTGTATTGCTATTGTACAAAGACTACACAATCAAAATCCTCCAAGTATTCATAGATCTGCAAGGTTTGTGCAATTCAAATATTACAATACTTGTATTGTGGGTAGCAGATGAACACATTAGGGTTATGGCAGTTAAATTAGGCACTGTACTTTAGAACGATTAGTTACACAGGTGTAATAATGGATTAAAATGATTGAACTTGTTCCATTTTGACAATGGCAATAATGTACCTGAGGCCGACACAGGAATGGGTTAACAGAATATGGTGTTAGGGCTGGTAATTACAAGGTATTAAATAACACTGGACTACCTTCAAATACACCTGTACAGGATCATTAACAGGAGAACCAGGAAAAAACAGTGTGTGTTAGGTTTCGGCATCATTAGCACTGTTCTGAATTTTAAATTGTAATTAAATATCACAGGAATGTATATTGTGTCTAGTTTCACCGTACTGTAAATACAAGTCAGCAACAACACAGAGAAACTTGAATATTGCAAGTTTTTTTTGGGCTAAAATAAACAAAAAAAAAGACTTGCATAACAGGACCTTCTCACATAAGCAACAAAACGATACAGGGCACATACAGAAGCACGTTAGGATAGTTATGAAGCAATCAAAGAAAAGATATGCTAGAGAAATGGAAAACTTACCACAGCCTTGAATAAGATGAAAAAAGGAAGAAAAAAGCAAACGACTGCATTAAAGAAGCTTCAATTGCATTATATGTAAAATAAAATAATTATGAACTAAAAGACAAGCCTCTTCATGCCACACACACACACACACACACACACACACACACACACACACACACATAACACACACACACACACACACACACACACACACACACACACAGACAAATAATTCATTAAGAACATCCTTATCGAGAAATAGTATGACATACAGAATAACATACAGATGCGATAGAATACCGTTACCAGCATGATTAGGATACCTGCACGATATGGCATATTTAAAAGGGATCTGTGGCAGGGCAGGAGTCTTGCACAGGTCATTTTGTAAATATAGTGTCTGTGTGCGACTGTGTGTGTTTTTTGTATAGAACATTGTATTTATTTGAATTTAAGTTTGAAGGGATGGGACACAGCTCCCTGGGTAGTTGAGGGAATGGACTGGGAGTAGCAGGTTGCGCTCCCTGCCGCCGCACTGTGGTAACGTTGCTTGGATGTGTGACTTTATTTTGGTTGTTTTGTCTGTTTGTTCCAACTCTGTGTCTGCTATTCCTACCGCTAGCCAGCCTTGAATGCAACTACCCAGGGAGCTGTTTCCCAGCTAATCTATTATACAGCTGGCCGTCCCTCTAATTAGCACTCAATGAACCAAATTGGGGAAGAGCCTCATTCCACACCTGTATTTGCAGGGATGGGATTTTAACTCCAATCCCTGCCAAGCTTAAATTCAAATAAACAAAAGTTTATTCACAAAAACACACACAATCGCACACACACAGACATGATTAGTATTAGTTTAATTCCTTTATGTTTTTCTAGGAGGTTTTGTGAAAACCAAGAAGAAACCGAGGAGAAAGTTTACTCTACGAAATCACATATTTGGCAAACACATTTTACTGGAATGTTTTAAAAGTAGAAAAGATGTAAATAGTGGAACATAACTTAAACAGTCAGCCTGTACACAAGGGTAGGACACTTGCAGTAGATTCATAGTTTTTATATCTAAGAAGCACCAACCTGTCCATAAAAGGCAACACGGTAGTATCTGCCAAACAGACGCTTCTCTGAATTCACAACCTCAGTGACTTTGAGATATGATCGGTGGATGTCGTAGTACAGTTCTGACAGTCTCTGTAAAGTGAAGAGGACACAAACACAAAAAAATCACTTCCATTAGCAGTGGCAAGAGAGCAGCAAAAGCTATTCCTACTTCTGTAGAGGCCAAGTTTAACATTGCAAACAATACTAGATTTTCCCTGTACATGAAAATATACTGCGTACACTTTGTCAGATTTCAATACTTCTTATCCTTTGTATGGACATCATCCAGTGCATTGAACACTGCAGCACAATTCTAAAGTAAACAAAACAAAAGAAAACTTTGCAGAGTTTGTGCAGTTTGCTATGCGGTTCTTTTGCTAACCACAGTGAAACGATTAGGTGATCTATATTAGGCACCGAGAGCCAGGAGCTCCTGTGGTTAAATTCCAGCTCTGCCTCGGTCTCACTCGGCTGCAGTAATACAAGGTTCTTGAAAGCACTTACTTTGAAGTCTCGTCTCTTCTCAAACACCGCAATGACAGGCTTGTTCACGTCAGCGATGAGTTCGTGCCGTTCTGCTTTCCACAGGTAATCCACACACAGCTCCAGCTGCTCCACCAGAGTGTCCTGCAGGGCAGCAAGCAGAGTCAGGCCACACTGCCACAGCTAATGATAACACTGCATTTCGTCTTCAAGCTATTCCGGGTTTCTTTCATTGATAACTACAGTCCAGCGAGCGGCACAGCATGCACACAAGCTCTCTGTACAACATACTGTGTGACCCTTCATCGAGTGCAAAGGGAAAAGAAACAATATGGTTTTATATCAGAATCTGAACCCGTGTATTGGGTTGTATCTGAAAAAGAATAGAATTCTAATAAGAAGGAGTGAATACTGAAAGTGAACTCACACGACAATGAGTGGAATGCCTGCCCTAGACCTGCATTACCTCTGTATATGGAGTGTCCTGGATTCCTGTGTCCTCCTTCATGGCCCCTTCCTCTTTCACATTGGGGGTTATACACAGAAACGCAGCCCAGCCCATTATGAAGGAAGCTGAATCAAGAAACAGAGTGTCTAGTACATGCACATACTGTATCACCCTTCGAAATACAATAGAAAGTGGACTGCATTTTTGGTTCAGCAAGACGTATGGTCAGTGCACCCCATATTTATCTGAAGAGAATGACCCTGCAGCGAGCTAAAACAAACATTTAACATCAGATGCTGTTTAGTGTGTTAATAGTAATCTTGCATCTTGGGATGGCTAACACAAGCAGGGTTGCCATATGGCTTCATGTACACTAAGACAGTTTGGTACAGTTCAGGATTTTCAACTCACATTGCAATGCATTCTGGTACATTTGACCTTTCTCAGGTACCTTTCATAGCAGGACTACACTTACCAGAATGCATTGGGTGTGAGCTGAAAAGCCTAAGCTGTCCCAAACTGTCCTAGTCTACATAGCAACAAATGGTAACCCTAACCACAAGTAAACCAGAGTTTAAACACAGAATGAATCTCATCTGAATTATACACTACATGCTATTCTCCAGTGCTTCTCAGCTGGGCTTGCTGGCTAATCACACAGCTGTATCTACTACATTAACTACACAACATTTAGTGCAGAGAGATAGATATTTCACTAACTAGCGTGATATTTCACCATGCTCCATACAAAGTTAGGAGAATCTGCAAATGATCAAATCTGTGCGTGTTCTCATGTTTTCAATATATTATGCACATCTTGTGAATGCATGCATAATGCAAACTGTTATACAAATGCAATCCACTATTTACTGTACAGATAGTTTGTTTATGAACACCACACACGTTCTGCCTTTTTATGAATGGAACCCTGGGAATAAAAGAATCTCCCCAAATATTGGGCAGCAGTGTGGAGTAGTGGTTAGGGCTCTGCACTCTTGACTGGGGGGTTGTGGGTTCAATCCCAGGTGGGGGACACTGTTACTGTATTATTATTTATTTCTTATCCAGGGCGACTTACAATTGTTACAAGATATCACATTATTTTTACATACAATTACATTCTTTTTTACACACTATTTTTACATACAATTACCCATTTATACAGTTGGGTTTTTACTGGAGCAATCTAGGTAAAGTATCTTGCTCAAGGGTACAGCAGCAGTGTCCCCCACCTGGGATTGAACCCACGACCCTCCGGTCAAGAGTCCAGAGCCCTACTCTGCTGTAGCCTTGAGCAAGGTACTTTACCTAGATTGCTCCAGTAAAAAACCCAACTGTATAAATGGGTAATTGTATGTAAAAACAATGTGATATCTTGTAACAATTGTAAGTCGCCCTGGATAAGGGTTTCTGCTAAGAAATAAATAATAATAATAATATGTGCATTATCATAGTCAGCATGGGAGGCATCCAGTATACAGTGGTGCAGTTTGAAAAGTAATCAATGTATTGCATGCTTACAGTCCATTTGACTATACCTAAATACAAACACTAGCTACATAATAAAAAGAGTTTGTGATTTTATAGCAAAAACTTAAGGCTTCTAAAATATATCATCTAAATCAAGCTATTGTAACACAAACAGTAAAGATGCAGTATTCTTTAAATTCAAATCTTAATGTATATGACCCATTATGGATTTTACAGCATTCAAATCATGCTTTTGCATTTGGCAGCATGTTTCGTTTTCTAACAGACACTGTACTGTGCTTTTTTTCAATGGAATACTGCATCTTGTAGGTTTGTTAAGCTCTACATTATTACACAGTATTAAAACACTCACATTCTCCATCTCGAGAGGTTAGTAATTGGTTATAGTTAATAAGATTTGCATCCTCTGTGAACACACTCGAGTTCCGAGCCTTTTCTGCTTTCCAGTAACCTGTGTTGAGGTAGGAGTTCAACATTTTACTGATTGTGCTTGAGAGAAGCTAGAACATGTTGTTAACTATGTACATGATATGAAGAAACATGCTGACATGGGGAAAAAATGTATGTTGTTCTTTAAATCAGGATTAAATAGTTATTTTAAACTGGATGAAACAAATACTGTTAACAAAAAGTAACATTACTAAATTCAATTGGTCTGCATCACAAAACGCTGCATACCTTTCACACACCTTTCGAAATGCATTACAAGAGTGTGTCCCTGTTTTCCTGGGTGTGGATGAGGCCCCTTGGTCACATATCAATTAATAATTTGTATTTAGTAAGTTCATAAAGATAATCACCCAATGATGTAGCCTTTTTGAAAATATGTTACTGTCAAGATAGCAATACTATACAACATCACTTCTAAGCAACACAACTGACTTTATATTACTGATTACAATCCTTACCTCTCCTTCTCAAGTATTCAGCGATGAGAGCAGCAATATGGATGTAACACATTGCAGCCTATGAAATAATAATACAAACAATTAGAAATCCATTGGGGTCCATTTCACAGGAACTCTGTTAGCCTGTGGGTTGAATTTTAACACCTCTTTAAGTCTCTATAAGAACCTGCTGGAGGGTTCCCTCAGGGGGATTTACTGATTCATCTACTTTTTAAACATTAATAAATACATAAAGACGTGGGATGAGGGCTGCAGAAAATCAGGTGTATACATTAACACCTGCCACTGTTTAGAGCTGTTTTAATTAGATTACACAGATCCATCTATTCTATAGCTGTTACCTAACTGCAGTATTAAAGCAGAGCTGATATAACAATTGCAATAATGCTGTATCTTAGCTTATCAATGCTTATCAAATATTCAGATGGATCTCAATCCTGGAAGTGTTTTTTGTTTGAACCTTTTCCAAGAAAATACATACACAGGACAGGCTGACTGAGCATGTTACCTAGGATTATCAAAGACTATCAAATGTCTCTACCTGCACTGAACAAGCAGTCAAGTTTGGATCCCCATATTAACACCAAGACCTTGACCATTATACCCCTTTTCCACTGGCACAGCCAAGCCAAGGGCCTGGGGTCTTCACGCTACAGGCAGTTTTCCAATGGCTAATTGTCGAGCCGAGCGAGAACCAAACCATGAAAATCTGGCTTCACAACACATCTGAATCTCAGGGCCGAGCAGGGCCAGGGGCGGGTTTAAGGAATTCCGTCATTACGTTGCGTTAATCGGTAAACACGAAGAAGACTAATAACATGGCTTGCACCATCTCAAGCCGAGTTTCTTGCTCGTAAGATCCAAATTACTGCTCTCTCTTATTTATGTAATCAGCCTGTCATTGCATTTCAATCGTATTCAGTAATATATGAAGATACGAAAACAAAGAAAAACACAACCATAACCTCTGGATCCACCATTCGAATACAGCTAAGTGGCTGTACAGTTGGAATGAGGTAGAAGTGGGAAGTGGTCCCACAAGAGTAGAGTTGGAATAGCTGCCATAGTCCACAGTCCGCACCATCTGCCCTGCTACTCAGCAAGCCTACCTCTGAGAGATCTCCGTTTCGGACGTGGATCTTTGCCATGCTTTCCAGCCAAGTCCTCCGGAGCTCAGGCGTGCTGGCGTACGAATTCGCTAAGCTGTACTGCAGGTCTACCAGCATCTCAGGGTCCTTCTCGTGCTCCTTCATCTGGGATGTAGCCATCAGCACAGTTCTTATTCGCTTGGTTAGGTCCTTCACCTCTGCTGGAAACGAGGTGCTCTGAGACATAAAAGCATGTTATTACCCAGCGAGGAGCAATGAAAGCGCCTGTATAATCAGCTACACTGGTACAGTCTGATTATACCACTCTGAGTCGTATCATCCTTTCAGTTTGTATATGACACAGTAAATATCTTGATGGTAGCCTGAACATACTGTTGCTGTATTATGGGTCTAAAATAAAGAAATAAGTGAAGTATATCAAGTTATCTATCTTACACTGAATACATAATTCATTATTGAAGTACATGTAAAGTAAGAAATATAGCTCTGGATGTATAATAAAATAAGAGATGAAATCAGGTAGTAAGAAGGTGTAAAACCCATTTACTTACTTTCAGAGGTGTGTCGCCATTTGCAAAGTTATTGATGATGGCGAGAGACTGCTGGAAGCGTGATCCCCCGATCCCTGCGTCAGCTATCAGCTGGCTCACGGCTTTGATAAGCTACGAGGGGAGAGATAAGACAAGCACAGGAGAGATATTACTGTTTGCCTGTCAAAGACACAACAGGGATCACTAGATAACGCCACTGGATTGCGTGTGAAATTCAACCCTGATCCCAGACAGAGAGATAAACATATAGGAGGCAGTGTGGTCCAGTGGTTACTCAAGTCACTTAACCTCCTTGTGCTCCATCCTGTGGATGAGATGTTAAATCAATGCCCTATTGTAAGTGACTCTGCATATAATGCACAGTTCTCAGTCTACCTCTGTAAAGCGCTTTGTGATGCTGATCCACTATGAAAGGCGCTATATAAAAATAATATTATATATTATTAGACTGCCAGCTCTTAAAAAGAATTGACTTGAACTGCCCTATTCATAGGTCAATCAGATTACTATGGGTAATGTTTTGTAAAGAGAAGTATATCTTAAAGGAATACTTTAACTCTGAAATTGCATAAATACATAGAAACAACCACTGGGGGGGTGTACTTGGGGAGGGTGTACTAGTCGTTTCTTCCTCCAGGAAACAGTGTGTTTTTTTATTTGCATATATTTGATAAGGAGTAACAATTTAACCCAGCACTCCCTCAATGGTCATTTTTATACTGACCTCATTATAGAAATGTCACCTTGCGTTGGCTTAATAACACATACTGGGCCATATTTTCAAACCATTTACTCCTGTTTTTTGAAAGAGGTAAAACGTTGGTTCATTTGATAAAACGACAACCAAACAACTAAGTAATATAATCCATGTTCTCTTAAAAAACAGTTACTTGTCTCTCGAACAGCATTGATTGAAAATCAATTGGCAGTTACACTGCCATAATTAGGCTGATGCAGGACAGAATATGGCTGGCATATGTGGGCCTTTCACCTCTATTGCCACCTGTTCAAACACATGGAATCAGCACTCTCAGAGAGCCCAAACAATGGAAAGCATGGAGACTGGACTGGCCTCTCACCCCCTTTGCATGAGGATCATCTAGGTCACAGCTGGCTGCCTGTGCTGAACCTCTGGGGATCAATATAGGACTTCAATCCCCTGTTCCATCTATCCAGCACCACAAAACACAAACAAAAGTGTTGCAAACACTGTGCGCAACACGCATAAAATAAGGCGTGTCCGTGCTTTGAGACAATTAGACCATGTTCACAAAGCGTATTCTCGCAGTGACAGAGTAAGCTTACACCATTTTCTTTTTTCTAAAAAAAGCTAATACAATGTTTATGCCATAGCCTGAACACCCAACGTCTCTTTGCCAAGGATTCCATTGTATTGGTCCTTCTTGTTGAATTCTTGGAAGAACTAACCTGCAGGTGAGACCTCACAATGGACTTCCCTTTGGTGAATTCAAAGTTCTTCCTCATGAAGAAGTACAGTAGAGCCGAGGCCTCTGTTTGTGTTGAGCAGGACCTGTGGTTGCAGCACTTCAGGATCTCGTAGCACAAAGATCCACAGAGATCCGCCTTGCCATGGAAGAAGGCTGAGGGGAACTGAAGAATACAAAGCAGGACAAACACTGAATTACAATTTAGAGCAGTTTAATTAGGGTGCTCAGGTTAGGTGGACGAGGAAGGAGGTGCTACAGTTCTGATAATTCTGGACACATGCATTGCAAGCAAAGAGGTAGAAATGCAAAATGTATACTTAACTGTTGCAAATGTTGGGCTAGAGTTGGCAAAATAGTTGGCAAAATAGAGACATCTAGTGGTAGATTATAGTATTACATGGGTACAATGACATCCGTTTTTTGAATGTGCATCTTTTTTGTCTATTCAGATATCTTTAACAGGTAAATCATGTACATCAAGTGAAGGTACGCACCTTGTGAATGAATAATCTCAATGCTGCGAAGACATGTTTAAGAGCTGCTGTCGACTGATTAATTTGGAGGAACAGAAGGTAGGTGTCAAAGACTTTTCTCATCAGCGGATTCTGGCCGTCATCCTGCTGCAGTTGTTTCTAAAGGGAGAACATGCAGAAAGTGAACTGGAAAGAAGGGCAGCCTTCAATACACTAAAATATAACATACAGTAGAAACCGGTTCATGTTAGATCATGTTTATACCTTTAAGACCGGCGATATTAGGCTCTACAACTGTCTAGCTTTCCATTAACTTTAATGGTAATTAACCCTACGTTAAACCATGTCACCATACATTGGTAACTTCAAAAGTGCAAAAAATGTGAGGGTCACCTTATTATTTCTTTCAGCTACAGGATCTAAAGCATGATTATGGCTCATTTTAAAAACAGCTACTTTACCATGAATTACCTGCATTCAGTAGCCCTTCCTAAACCCACACTCAGTTTTCTTCTACGTACCTTGTGGTGCTGAGTGAAGAGACCTAGTATATCCAGGACTGTTAGGCACACTTCGGTTGCAACATTTGCCTCCATGTCTGTAGGGCTTAAGGTGTCTGTTTCAGCGACGTTGCCATCTGCACAAAACAAACACACCAGGCATGGCGTTACACAGCGGTTTAAAGGAGGGTATCCACGCAGCTGGGGACAGATTAGGCTAATTTCAGTTTACATGGTTTGTTAATTCTGTGGTGATCTCCATTCCCCAGTCCTGTGTTTAAATGTCCAAGTACAGTACTATGTGAGTGTTAAATAAAGGTGCTTGTTAGATGCAGTTCAACTGTTTGTTATTAAAAACCTGGCCATGTAGGCTAACAGAGATGAAAACACATCTCTGTGTATACAAACCAATCAACCCTCGGCTGGATAAGAGCTCTTCAAAACTCTCTTGCTTTCTTAAGATACCACATTAGCATTATCTACTAAGGCATACCTTGGCAGACACCTGCGGTAAAGAAGCTATATTTGGATTTTGATACTCTCACCCATGTTTTCTGTAAAATATCTTGAATAATTTATTTCTTCTTTTTAATACCTACTGAGCAAAAGTGATAGTAAAAAATGGGCTTTAAAAAAAAATCAGCCTTAACAAACAGTCATTGGGGTATTCCATTCAGGGATCTAGAACTTACTGGATCCTGCATTTGCACTGTCTATCATTTGTAACAGCTTGGGGTTTGACAGAGCGTTCTTTCCACGTATTATCGGCATGGTCTGGGAGCGGCAGTGTCTGTGGCCATCCTGACTGGAGTGCATCCTGAAAAAACAAACACAGAGACAGGAACTCATGTCAGAACTAGATTCGTTTGTGCGACACGTCATGAACTAAATGCAAACGCAGGGTCGTTTGTCATTATCAGTCAAAAATATTACCTTCCAGGAGTGCTACCCAAGGTTGGATATCTTTTGGTTCTTGTCTAGTATTTCAGTTATATACAGATACTGTATTGCAAAGACAACACATGAGGAGGACAGTTATTGCTGCTTCACAGGTTCAAATGTAAAAGTTCCAGGATGCAGCCGTTTATCCATATTGGATATATTGTTTATCCATTTATCCATATTTGCATATCCTGAATTAAAAGCAAAGAACTAAAGGATTCTCAGCACAATCAATGATGGCCTATTAATACGAGAAAATGTACTTCAATACATAGTACACCTTTAATGGCATCTTCATTACATGAATTGTATTTTCAAGGCTCAATGACTTAAATTGTGTATTTATTCAACAATTATCTCAACCACTGAAGCTCAAAAAAGTTAAAAAGTGTCACTTACTTTGTTCATTGTCATTTCAATACAGGCTTTTTAAGGCTTTCGGTTAAAAGTGTATTTCAAACCTCATCACTGTTTAATTAAAATTCCAGTTGCACAAATCTAACAATGGAGGACTTACAGTATAGATTTCTTGTATTGGCTGTTTTCCGTTACTAACAGAGTTATTGCTTAGGTTGTTACAAGCATACAATCAGCTAAATAACTAGCATCCCTTTCTTGGAAATCAAGGTTAAAGATATGACAGCTGTTATATATCTGACCCACATTTTTATTTAGCTACAGTATGTATTTTTAAAGCTTAAACTCAGAGGTGGATAAGTTTACCATTGTGAGAGGAGACCAGGAGCTTGAGCTGAGGAACTAGACCCTTTGAGAGTGCCATTGTTCTGGGTGGCCTGTGCGAGTTTAACAGCCGCAGCTAGCTTCCTGTTTACATTAAACGAAATCAAAATAAAAATTCCAGGTAGATGTTATAATATAATATTACTGTTATTGTATGACTACTGTTTGCTGTGTGTTGCCAAACTGGCAAAAGCAGTGTGAAAGTAAGCAGAGTTAAAAGTAGAGTTAGGTTTCTCAGCGAGTATGTTTAGTGCTCAAGTTTAATCATGAACCACTGATTGTGTTTGATGAGCTGCTTTTTTTAAAATTATTATTTCAGAAGCATTTTGACCTCTTAATGTTTTATTCTTGCTGTGTAAAATAATTTCCCCTTCACTGTTTTCATGTACGTTACATCATTTGTTTTACTGTTTTTATTTTTACTACATATCATTCGTAACAATCTTTCTATTTGAACCCCCTCTATCACAACTCTGTCCTCTCCATTTTAAATAAGTCTGATTTCTTATAAGCCATGCTGAGTCTGTCCTGTACAACAGTGATTGCAGGTGCAATAACCTTCCATTGAACCTCTTACAGAATGTCTAGATCAACATAGAGCTTCATGGAATCTTTAAATGGGATGACTGTCTGAGTGTGTGAAAGGGGAGGCGGTATATCAACATACTACTTTTAAGTTTAACCTCATTTAAACATTTTAGTTATTAAGTGTTATATTTCTGTGAAAGGTCAGAATCCATGGCTACCATGATGGCTGAATGATAATGGTGATAATGGTCACTGAATGACGAGGTTCCATAGTTGAATTAATAGCATCAACATCCAGACACTTGGAAAAGTTAAAACTACTGTAGTTCAACTATTTGACTTTGAATTGTGAAAGCAGAAGAAAAGCAGAGTTTGCAGGGACTGTAGCAGCGTGCTAATTGACTTGATCAGGGTGGTATCAGTGGTCACAGTGCCTGCAGCTCTGTCTGTGGACGAACTATAACTTAGCACTCTTGGATTCATGGCCATGTGATGTCACAGCTGATGTAGTCAATTGTCAGGAAAAGGTGAAAAGCAGAGAGGCATCTCAGCTAACGAAAACATGTTAATATGTAGAAAATACATGACAGAAATACACAGTACGCAGCACACAGGATAACAAGTCATTTAACATCACACAACGTTAGAAAGATCATACATAAGTGAGTATTCTGCATGGACGTTCTGGATACAGTACAGGCAAACGTTGTTAATGTATGCAGTTTAATCCTCACAGATTGTCAGTTAAGTGCATGTAGGAAATATTAGTAAACAGTGTAAACTGCTTTACATGTACAGTACTTAATGTACCATCTCTGTGAAGTGATTTCAGAAAAAAAAAATACTTAAGGGAATTTCAAGATTGTGTTCTTAAACTTCCGTAGTTTGCTGTAGCTCAATGCACAGCATACTGTATTGGTGTTGAAGACAGCGGATATCCTTTTGTATTTCTGACAGCAATGTTATAAAAGCCGCTGAAAAATCTATTTCATCACATTTTGTTTAATTAAATGGCACCATATGGATTTTTAAAATTAGTATTTTTATTGCAGATGGCACCATATGGAGTAACATTGGTAGACCAGGCAAGGCAGAACTAAATTATTTTAAGTAAGAGCTGAATTGTACTCAGTTACAAGTAGGTAATGACAGGTTCAAACACCATCATTTTACTAAAATGTTCATCAATTTAGTTTGGCACGTCTGTGTGTTTTTAACACAGGAAACAGATAGTTTCTGTGGCGATGGATGGAGGCTTGTCTTCGAGTAAGTGGAAGTCCTTCTCTAGCCTTGATTCCTGCTCTGTTCTGAAGTGTTTAAACCACAGGTCAAGTTCTTAGTAATTTAACAAACTGCAATTCTGAAATGAATAATATATTCAGTACTGTTTATATATATATATATATATATATATATATATATATATATATATATATATATATATATATATATAAACTGTACTTGCTTGAACTAATCATTGTATTTATCTTGCTCTTATTGTATTATTACTTGTACTGTAACACTTGAAATGTATTTGCTTACGATTGTAAGTCGCCCTGGATAAGGGCGTATGCTAAGAAATAAATAATAATAATAATAATAATAATAATAATAATATTAATAATAATAATAATAATAATAATAATAATAATATATTATTATATATATTGAAAAAAAGATTCTAAAATAATTCTAACAAATGATACATAATTATTGTCAAACCAACTATATTATTATTAATATGAATATTATTTTATTATTATTCATATTATACATATTATTATTTGCCATAATAATAATAATAATAATAATAATAATAATAATAATGCAATTGTTTACAAGCATACTGTGCTGTATGGTAAGCCTCAACACTTTCTTTGATATGTATTTTTTCTATATAACTGTAAGTCGCCCTGGCTAAGGGTGTCTGCTAAGAAATAAATAAATAAATAAATAAATAAATAAATAAATAAATAAACATCATTTGCACTTGCTTATACAATGCAGAAGCAGGCAGGTAAAGGTCATACAGTAAAGATGTGTCTCAGGGGCCAGTTCTTGAACCTCAGCTCTGAGAGGCTTGAACACACGGTCTGAAGGAATAAGATACCTCTGTGTTCCAAAGAGCAGGAAGAATGACTGTCAGCCAGTCCCCAAGGATGCAACTCCACTAGTCACTGACATGATGCTTTTGACAGAGAATACAGGGGACACCACTGCGCAGTTGAAGGGTTTAAAGGACTTGCATAAAACAGTGAATTTACAAAACCGTGACCGATTAGTCTGTTGGTTTGGGTACTGTAGTTACAAATGACAATTTTGTCAGTGAAGTCTTGGTACAATAGCTTTGCTGTTTGTAGAAACAAAACTGGACATGCATATTATTTAACAATGTCACGTTAGCATAAAAGCCCCTCTATCTATTTATCCTTTGGAATGCATTATGTCTGTGTGTGGTGGTCACTCCAAACCACAAAGCATTCCATCTGTCACACATTATGAATGGATTGCACTAATTGGACATGCCAATAGTTTGATTCTGGCTGCATGCAGAATATCTTACTTTTTACAAGAAGCTGATGTATTCAGAAGAAAAATCAGTCAAATGCAGTTACATTAGTAGTTGCAAGGCAGTATGAATCCCTTTAAACATTTAAAATGAATGAAATAAAAAATACACACACACAAATAAAAACAGGGTTTATTTTAATGATCTAAACAACAGCCAAAGCCTGTCTGAATCCTGCTGGTGTTTTCCACCAGGGGTGAACTATTAACATTATTAAATACAGTAAAAATACAGTGCTAAGAGGGCTGCAATAGTGAAGGGTTAAAAGTTTGAGTACTTATATACTCCCCTGTTTAGATCATTAAAATCATGATGTTAGTATCTACTACAAACATATTAGACATTAAAATAAAAATCATATCTCTAATAATATTAAAAGGTTATACAATATGAAACAAACACATACCTTGCAATATGTCTCTTCCCCAAAAAGCGAAAGTGCTGGAGACATAATCTGAAGGCAAATCAAACACATTTAGCGCTCACATTGGTATACTGCAAGACAGTGTTTTAGTGCCAAATTACAAGGATGGGGTTAACTTGTCTGAAGGAGCTGTAAAAACTGCACAGTGATTAAAGAAATACCCTTTCTTCAAAGGCTTCTAGATGCTTTAATCATTGAGAGCCAGCACTGGTGAAATAAGAATACAGTACATGGGAAAGATTGAGAACTGAGCCAATAATAATAGAGTCAACGAGACAGAGGAGTCCAAAATAAAAGACGTAGCACTACATGTTCAACCGTTAAAGCGAATTTGATTTGAATTATTAATTATTTTTTACATTGCATCGGCATACTGAATATTTCTCTGAATTTGACATTCACTAATGGCTTACAGGTAAATGCAGTTTACAAAGCATTTTCATAAACTCTCCTTCAATCTTTCTGTAAAAGATCATTAGTCTGGGAGCACCTGCTCATTAATATTCTCTGCCACTGCCGTTCCTTGCTTTATGGGGATTTTACAGTCTTTTATTAGGCTTATGAAGATTTGTATCTTAAATCAGTAGACAGCTGGATTACTAATGAGAGCTGAAACCGGAACATAATTACTTAGAGCAGAGCTTAAAAAAAAAAAGATCTATAAAGTCCAAATATCAGGCATGACCAAGCTTTTGCTTTACTGCTTACTAAAATGAATTTAAAGACATATAACATCTGAAATCTATAAATAAAAAATAGTTTTAATTTAGGGGCTCCCACACGCACTCCATGTGTTTTGTACTTGTTCTGTAATATTCAAAGTGTTTATTATCTTTTAAAATGTTTGCAATCTTTACACTGGAGCAAACTCTCAGGAAACGTGTCTCAGTGTGTGAGAGATGAAAGCAGGCATAGGTACTTACTCTAAAATGTTGAAGAAGTCTGAAATCTCTTGGTGAACAGCTCTGTGCCAATAAGAGACTATCACATCTGCAAAAACAGGGGAAGTCTTTTAGAACACAGTATATTACAGAAACACAAGACTAGTCAGTTATTTATGGCTTTGTTAGTATCCCTTAGGATAATTGTTCTAAAATGAATCCATTCATAGCCTCTACAACAGCATTCCTTTATATATAGTTTCCATGGTTTAAATACCTGTATATAAAGACCAGCAGTCCCTTGAGTGGCTGCTATAAGCTGGGTTTACTGAATTTTAAAACAATTATTATTCTCTGTGTTGAAATCTGCAGCACCCAAAGCCAAAGTCAGTATTCAGGGGCTTACATGTTCAGGTGCAAGAGAACAGGAACACCGTACCCAGATTCACGTATTTAAAACATACAAATTCATTATTAACATATGTAGAAGATTTATTTGATAGCATCACTCTGTATTTGGTATTCAACATGTGGAATCAAAAAATCATAAGAATAGTTTCATGGGCAGAATGAAGGCATATGGTGGACAGCGAGAGAGACAGTGACAAGAGGAGTGATCAGGATAATGAAATGCACAAGTTGGTCTGAGGGTTCACTATTTTATTTATACCAGTGCAACATGTATGTTGGCTAATCCAGGTGTCTGTAAGGACTATGCATTATCCTGTAGTAATAAAAGTATTGTGGATTGCCTGTGAACCTGTGTGTGGATCTCTTCATTCTCAATCCCAATAGCTAAGCAGTGCTCTTTTGCCAAACAGCAATCCCACAGCCCCAAATCAGGAGATGGCAATCCGAAGAGATCCTTTACCCTCAGAGATCGTCTTCATTATGTGAAGGAAGCACATGAGAAGGCTTCTTGTCTCTGCCTGATCCAGCTTGTCGAAGCGAAGAGCTGATCCAATCAATGACAACGGCCTGGCAAACTGAAGAAGGGAAACGTATCCATGTTAAACTTGCTTGATTAACACAAAGCCACACACACAGACTCAGAGATATTCAAAGTTTTAGAATAGATGACACAAAACTGTCCTGTTAGCTGTATTTGTCCAGAGATATCTACTATTGGACCAAGTTAAAAATACACAAGTATTGAAGACCACAGCGGTCCCTTATCGGGCTGATCAGATGCAGAGTAGATGAAGAGATGCAGAAGGAGTACCTTCTCACAGGCATCTGTCTTCTCGCTAGTCTTGTCACTGTTACTGGGGTTAGATTCGATGCTTATCAAGGAGGCCCTCGAGTCTGCATGGTTTGCAGTAGACACTGCCAGCGATGAAAAGGCTGTTAATATAAATTCAGACGTTCATTGTGTTACTTTTTATTGCAGTTACATTGTTTATTGTCTGTTTATTTCATGATTACATGACTATGTACCATTTGTACGAATAAATATGAACTAACACCTTTTATTTGCTTATATTAAATGAAGTAAACAACAAGAACGACATACCAGCCAGAAATCAAGTGAAGACATATTAAAAGTCTATGCCTACCTGTTATTGAGTTTAGCACTTCCTTAGAGAATGAAGTATCCACAGAGTTTGCTTGTCTCAAAGCTGAGGCCACCTGATTCTGCAAACCCCCTGATACACTGAGGTCATCTCTGGAGCCCTGCATTCCAAAAAGAAAATCAGGGTAGGAGGAAAGCGCCATTAATAATATGGCTGCATTTAGTTCTAGTACTTTTTAGAGCATTCAAACTGACAGTGTTATTTTTTCTAGATTAACTGCAATAAAGTACAATTATCCTAAGCCAGTTGAACAAGATATACAAAATGATTTAAAAAGGGGGGACCAGAGATTCAAACTCACTTGATTAGAAGAATTTAAGTTGAATGGGAATATATCCCTCATGAAAAACCTTGGCATGTTGTCAAGTAGCATGCCATACAGTGGCAGGTATAGGGATGCTATCCTTGCCTGCTTGCTCTGCAAAGTAAAAAGACATTACTGGTTGTGTCAGGTATGACGAAAGGAAGCCAGCATAGCAACAGCAAGGAAAATCGACGCGTCCTCGCAGCTGTCAGATGGGAAGCTGCATCCCGCAACTGCTGCTAGAGCCAAGTGTTTAAGAAGCGCCCTTGCTGAGTTTAATTACAATACACCCTATTTGTGTCATTCCAGTTTCCCACTGTGTATTGCGCAGTTTCCTTTACTGGGGGCACCCTGTTTAATTGTTTCCTGTTGTTTCTCTCTGTAAATAACTATTTAATTGTATCAGCTGGGATCACTGTTTCTGGCATTGGAGAAGAATGTACACAGATGAGGGCACTATCCAAAAAATTTATCTACTTAAAAATACAGTAACACTTTAAAATACGTGTCTGTAATTCCAATGTAACTAACACATGATTTCCTACTGATTTCAAATGAAATTCCTATTGAATTCAAAAGTCACAAGCATGAGTTCATTACATGATTTTCATGACTTCATAACATTTCCCTCAATACACATGACATAATCATGAACAGACACTTATTTTAAAGTGTTACCAAAAATACTTTAAAATAATGTCAGCGAATTCATAATGAATACCAGCTGCATACCACAGGAATAACACCTGCATATCTTATGCACTTCCTCTAAGTTCGGTAGTAATTCATTCTCAATTCAGCCCTGTTAATCCATGTGGATTTAATTGCCCGTATTCATTCCATGTTCCTTTATAACAAACGCTGTTGCTCAGGTAAGGCATGCATTCATGCATGAATGAACACTCATAATCCCCTGGTGGGATATATGGGTATATATTAGTGCACAATAAACAGTGAAAAGGGGAGTCATAATGTTTTGAAATCAAGATGAATGAACAGGGCTGAATTCAAAATGTATTACTTCAGAACTCAGATATGCAGGTGTTATTCCTGTGGTATTCATCAGGAATTCATTATGTATCTGCAGCCACTATTTTACAGTGTTACCATTTTACCTTTTCATGTCAACCTGCTAATTCTCACTTATAGCAGACAGCTTTAACACAGGGATGCTCAGATGTATTTTTCTAAATACTATTGGTAACACTTGATTTTAGGAGACATGACTAGCACATTAAGGACCACTTGTACTTATTCTTGATGTGGTGCAATTCAATTGCTATACAACTACAACTTTAGAAGCTAAAAAAAACAAAAACACAAAAAGCCATTACTTTATCTGCATATCTGTCATCTAATGAATGCTTTGCCATGAGGTTCTTCAGAATGGCCAGAGCCAAGTGTCTGATATCTTGATCCTCCTGCAGCGCAAAGCCAACTTCCCGGAGCAGCAGTCCGGTCAGGAAGTGCTTTCGGCAGTATTCATTGGTCAAGCTGTATTCCGGAACATCTGTGGAACAAGGACAACAATTCAACTAAGCCATTAAGTGAACTGGTGTTGGGGGGCTGAGCCATGCCATTACTGTAGAACCGAAACCAATTTGTTTAAATGGAAAAATGAATAACACAAACTCTATCTACTGCTGTTAACAATTCCCAGACTGTTATATTATTTATTTAGCAGACATTATACACTGTACATACTGTTATGTTATACAGTGTACTGTAAATAATTGGGACAGCTCTTTTAACAGAAAGTTAATACTGTACCTGAGCGGCCAGACCTAAATGAGAAGAGAAAGCTCATTGATTAGAAACCTGAGCGCTTGTTCATTGTCGATATAGCCTGAGAGCCACTGATTGAGTATTAGCGTTCATTTTAGAAACTGCATCATTCCTCGTCCTGAAATCCAGAGTACAAGTACAGATACATTAGGGTGCATACCTTGTGTGCTCTGTGTTTGTGAAGGGGATGCCTGGTCTGTGTTTAAGGAAATAGAAAGGAGTGAAGTGTTAGTGTTGTAGTTTAGGTGCAAAAATCTCAGTTTTAGAAAACAATGTCATTTAATTTAGCAATCTCATGAACAGCATTGTGACTCTGGGCTAGATTCTCAAAGCTATGCACTCCAAATTATCATTAGCATTACTGTGGGGGGAAAAAAACTAAAAAAAACACCATTTACAATTCTAAAACGAATTTGAAACCACTACTCACAAGCCAAAGCATCAAATGTTTGAGCTGCTTACTTCTGATTTGGCAACTTGATTGGGTGTGTTATCATGCTAATGACGTTTTAGAGTAAATATCTTTGAGAATCTAGCCCACTATATCAAAACAGTATGTTGAACACATTGGGGAATACAGAGAAAGGTTAAATAAACTCACTATAATAGAGGAGACTCTCTTAATGACCTGTCATATTACCTGTGATCTTTGCCGATGGTATAGGCAGGCTGAGAGGTATATGGTGCTCATGGTTACAGACTTCTCGAAGAAACTCAAACTTGTATTCACACAGAGTCTGAAACATAAGGTGAAGTCAGCAAACTGACAGCAAAAGCACGTACCATCAGGACTTTACAAAGCTGTGGGATTGTTCAAGCATTACTTCATAACAAGGGGGGCTGGGCTTGGGAGTTTCCGTCAGTTTTATTTTGGCAATATACAACATACATAATATAATCTATATACTGTAAAATTAGCATCGGTATTGCCAAAACTCTCTGTGATACTTGAACATCCCCTACCACTTTCCTAAGCTGGGAACAGGAGACATACGACCCCTGAAATACAAATCTTTCTGGCAATGTCACAGAGACAGGAGGTAAAGCATCCAGACTAAAATAAAAGCATCCAGACTAAAATAATAGACCTGCACTTTTTACACTAGCTCTAGTTAATTTGGTGTTAACTTTGGCACAAAACAGATAGCATTTTACAAGTGCAAATAAATCATTTAACAAGTGCAAATAAAAGAACAGTATAATCTACAATTGTGCTTACATAATATTTGCATAGATTTTTAAAATCTTTTCAGCGCAGTGGGATTTCAACTTAGCCTGCTGTCAAAGAAGATTCTAAATCTAAAATGCGAACAAATTGGGACTAAAAAAAGAAATAAAATAAAAAGTATTTTCCAATATGTATTACCTTGTTATCTCCTGACGCGATCATATTGACGTAATTACTGATAAGTTTAAATGTGAATCCTCTGTCCATGAATGTGAAACAGCGCTGCGAAATGAAAGACATTATTATTATTTGATAATATAGGTAAGTAAATGAAGAAGCCAATCCTGTCATCTCGCTGCCCTACCTTCACAAACATGGCAACAGCAAGGTTTGCATTCCGCGTTTCCTCTTGAAATTCCTTGTTTTTCCAGAATACATGATCCGACACGTTCATTATCAGTGTGTCCAACATGTTGGGGTACGATGCAGGGAACCTCTCAGAACGGGGCAGCTATTAGTAATACAATTATAAATATATATTCCATTATTACATTGTAAAACAAACAAGCACAAATACAAATAAAAGCACTTACAGATTTTATAGTGAAATATACTTTCAGGCAGAACCCCTTTTTTTAGGATGGTTACTCGCTTCCAGAGGTAGCTAAAACAAACTTTGTTCTTTACACAGGAACTGCATAACAGTTTTCATATTGACCTGTTTGAACTTGAACACCACTGAGATGTAACAGGGAGGGGACCACACTGCCATTGTGACCACAGAGGTGTTGTGAGTGGCATATACAGGGTCTCATTTACTATTTCTTCTACAGTATAGTTCAAGGTTATAAAGAGTGTTCTCTTACCGCTAGATTACTTGAATCCACCAGATACTGGGCCGTTGACTTCAGAATGAGCTCAAAGAAGAACCACAAGTACTACAAAGCAACATAAAATATGTCAACATACTGTTCATTTTGTACTGTAATGGCATGTGACTATTCTGGCCAAAGACCTTATATTGTGTGCTTATACAATATTGAGTGCCAAGTGGTTATTGTTGATGAGCAGGAGGTGGGGAGAGGGGAGTGGGGTCTTAAGTACATATTGTTTTATCATATTGAGCTGCAAGGGTTTTGTACTAAAGTATTTTATTACATAGGTCTCTTCCCACACTGGCTTCTGAGGCAAAAAATGCAATTAGAACATTTTAACATTAAAAAGCTAATTGAAAAACACTAATGAGTATGGTCAAAGTATTGAGAAACTAAGTATTTTTATTCAATGTAATTCAAATAATAACAAGTAAACATGCAACTTATTTAAGGTGGTAAGTCTGTCACAATTGTATCAGTAGGAGAACTGTTTCCAGACAGCTGTGAAACCACGGAGGGCGGGTAAGGTGCAGCTACCCCCTCTGAGTCTGCTCTGTGTATGTGAAGTTGGGCAATGCTAGACCCTGCTGTCATTCCGAATACCAAGCTGCTGTCTGAAGGGACTCCGTTCCGAGCTGGGTGTGCATGTGTTGCTATTCAGGTCAGCAGTGCTCTATGAAATAGCTCAGTGACTCACAATGGTCTCTTGGATTTGGGTCAGCGGGGTGAAAAGCAGATTCAATCATGTTTGAAAGCTTGTCACAGCCTTTTAAAAAATATGTTATATACACAGATGTTGCAGGGTGCTGAATATACTGTACAGTACAATACAGCACCATCTCCCAACATGTCAGGTGAGATTTGTACGTGTATTTCAACCCCAAATCCTACTGATCAATGCTTTGTTTCTGTAGAAAAGGGTTTGTGTTATGCATGCATTGGTATGATTTTCTTTATCTGTCTCTCATGATGTATCCTTGTAGAACCACACATATCATTTGTTTTTAGTTGTGTTGCATTTACAGCTACAGTCTGAATTGCTATTGTGACTCCATCTGACACAAGCCACGAGATACAAGGTCAATTCTGATCACCGCTACACATTGTTAACTCACATCCAGCAAACATAATGTCAAATGCAACATTTTTATTTTACCTTAAGTGTATTTCTAACCGGTACTTGTTCATTGGTTTTTAAGATGGAATTAATTCCCTTTGCAAGCTCTTCATGCACTGTTCTTGAATTGTGTGGTTCTGCCTTGAACACAAACTGCAAAAACAAAGAAAAAGTTAAACATAAATTAATATAACAACTCCACCCACACAGGTGACATATGTATATGTAATTGTATTTATATAGTACCTTTCGTTTACACAGGGCCACAAAACGTTTTACAAACACTGTTACTGTCATGACTATTATTACTATTATTACAATTGCTATAGTATGTTTCCCAATATGTATTTTATTGATTCTTCAAACATACGAACAGCGAAATCAAAAAATACAACCTGCCAATGCAGCAAGTATTGCCTTGGTGTGTTTTTTTCTTCTTTTTGCTATTTAAATTATTTATCAACACACACTGTAGTATCCTCTGACTCCTAGATAAAAAGTCATATTCAGAAGCAGTATTGCGTGCTCGTGCTCACTTAACTCGGCACACTCAAGTAACGACTAACACGCAAGTGTTGTTCCTGAGTATAAAGACTTTAAAAGGGCTACCCTAGGCAGATTTTGCAAATGTAAAATGTGCACTACACATGGCTCTAGAAATGTGAGGCATTTTGTTTTGTTCAAGATAATATTCTTCAGATGGTCTTTATTACAGTACACTCCTCTATCCCGGAGACAGACTGTGCAGCACAGTGACCTGCTCTAGCCGAGGCAGGAGAAGGTGTAGCCCCAGACAATCCCAAAGCTACAGTCAGCAGAGCCAGTCTTTTGACCTGCAGGCAGCTATTGTGTGCCAAGAAATCGCTATGGCAACCACAGTCCCTAGCACCAAGGAAAGGGCCCACTGCCACTGCTCCAGAGGGATCAACTGTCTCATTATACTGCTGCTGCTGCTGCTGTGAGAGAACGGAAGCCTGAACTTTTCACTATTAATCAATACAATCTCAACAAGGAGCGCACAGTACTGCTCTCTGTTCATTATCATTCTATTTAAACAATTCACTTTAGCCTTCTAGCCAGGCCTGTCTCCCTTCCTATTGCTTTAGTACAGTACTTATATATTAATAATCCACACTCTGCAAATAATCTCTCTCTCTCTCTCTCTCTCTCTCTCTCTCTCTCTCTCTCTCTCTCTCTCTCTCTCTCTCTCTCTCTCTCTCTCTCTCTCTCTCTCTCCATATACACTATATTAATCTTAGTAAAATAAATATCTGATAGAATAAGGCTTATTAAAAATATCTTATCACTGTTCGTGCACAGCATGTATTGGCCTAAGTCTTCAAGGCTGCTTCTGCACAAACACAATTACACCCACCCTCACCTCCCCTCCTCCCCTCCCCCTCCCCTCCCTCTCTCCTCCCTCCCCTCCCTCTCCTCCCTCCCTCCCTCTCCTCCCTCCCTCCCAACCCCCTCAGTGCTGTGGTTTCTCATTTCCATTAATACTGGCAGATAGAAGCATATTAACAAGCCACAGCTCCTAAACTTAGCCTTTGATAACACATCACAGACATAAATATAAACACATTAGTGCAAATACACAGCAGTGGACCTGAACAAAGGCATATTCAAATACTGTATCCCAGCACTCTTTACTTAGTACAAATATTTTGAGCAAATGTATTATGTTCATTTATTGACGTTGGCAGTAGCATTGAGAAACGATTGAATGTTGTTTGCATAATAGCTATGCTTGCTGGTTCTATGCTGAACTGCTCAAATATATAAACAATATAAAAAGCTATTAAATAATGATGTCGTACGCCCTGTGGTTATGAGCAGATATCAAGCAGTACCAGACTGGCTATAGCGAGCTTTGCTTCATACTGCACCTTTTCGTAGGACCGGAGATGGTGGTCAACATGTTCCTCATGGCACTTGGCAACAATGTGGACAAGCACTCTGAAAACAATATTGTTGTGTGTGGTTAGCAACAGGTACAGATGTATTACTTGGATCAACCCTACTCTATTGGAAGTAAGACATACCACATAGAACACACACGTCTTACATCCTCTTAGGACAGACAGGTTAATGCTCACACTCTGATGTCCTTTGAGGTTAGACATGATTTTAAGAGCTTTTTTGAGGCCATATGGGTGGTTTAAACTTGCTATAACTTAAACCTGAATGCATTTACTGCACAAGGACTATAAAATCAGATCATTGAAAATGTTTCCCATGTTGAAACTTAATAACATTGGCTTGTGAGATAAACACTAGCAGGAACAGAAAGGCATTATCAAAATAATGACTGATATAAACTGACAACAGTTTGTGGAAATAGCTGTTCTTATCATCAACTTAACAATTTTATCGGGGTAAGTCAAATAATTTGGATTCTATTTTTTTTTTCTTTCTAATCCTCTTACACAAAGTATGCACCCTGAATACCCAGATCCCTGCAGTTCCCATTTTTACCTGGTGGTGGTGGTAATGATCTCATCCTCATCATTTTGTATCAGAACCTTCAACAGCTGGTTGAAGAGAACAGGAAGGAACCTTGTGATCACATGGATCTTCTCTATACTCTGGAGGCCCTGTGTACAATAAAACACAACCCTGTTTTATTGACTCTATTTCACTTTGACCTCCTGACACATTTTCTTTATAAAATAGATATAAAAAAATAATCAGATGGCTACTAAATAGTATGTAAGTACAAATGGTTGTGAATTGAACTGAAAAGCAATAATAATCATAAAAGTATAAAGTGCTTAACATTAGCCAAGCCATTTTACCTTCAGGGAGTCAATGAAGTTTGAGGTAGGAGCTTGAGAAAGTTCTGATTCTCTTTTCTGGCACTGCTGGAAGAATCGGTTTAGGTGTGGATCCTGTTGAACGGAAAAAGAAATGAAATGAGCGAGAGAACATTACCTGCTCATCCATAACATATACAAACATCTGCTCTTTCAATGTCTTGAACCAGAACTTCGTATTAAAGGCGCAGTAGAAGAAATACATGTGCTAATGAATGTGCAGATTTTAGTGTTAATGCAAATCTAATGTATATGACAAAAAAATAATCAACTTGGATAGAAAACACATCAATCTATTGTACATCAGGGAGGGAAATAAGACTTCTATTGTATAGCAGTTTCACCCATTCCATGTTTCACTATGAGCTTTATTAGCCAGAGTGTATAGGTAACAAGCTCAGGTGTGCCTTATTGCACTCAAAATAAAACCAGGAATGGATCAAACTGCTAAGCAATGGGAGTCTTATTTCCATCCTTATACATAAAGGCATCTCTTACCTGAGTATATATAGTTGACACTACGTGTGCAGACACCTTGAACACTGTCTTTCCATTATCTATCCATTTGATGTCAGTTCCGTTTTGCTGTAAGTTAAAATGCATTCGGTTTAGAAATGTTACCAACATTACAGCATGAAACACCTGCATTAAAATGTACACTTACTTTTCCTGACCCAGGCTCCTTGATGTTGAGGTACCCGGGAGGTAAACTGTTAGCCACCGAGATGCTGTGCTCTTGAGATACAAGCATGCCTTCTTTCAATAGCGGCAGCCAGGCGTACCCCACTAAACACAGGGGAACACAGACTCTTAGAAGCATGCATCCGAAAGGGTCACGCACATGCTTTGGTGCTGTTCGATTTATAACTAATCATAGAATTCAGTGCATTACAATGGGTTGTAGGGCCTGTGCAAGTTACACAATCATTTTGAATGTTATGGCATTACAGTAAACCATAACAGCATATTGATGACGAGACCTCTCAGCACAGACACAATGGTTTGCAGAGATGTCTTATAATCAACTCAGAAACTATCACATGTAGAGCCCTCGCTTGTACCTGCTGTTTCCAGTGCCTCTTTCTTTTTGGCGTTGGTTTTGGCATTGATGTCACAGGTCACATGATAGAATGAAAACAGAAGGTGGTGTTTCTCGTGGAGCTGAGCGGGGAGCTCAATCTTCACCTAAACGAAACAGAATAATATTATATTCCATTTCATTGCTGAAGACAGGGCTTTGTGAGAGATTAACATACCCTTAAAGCTAGTAAAAAGTAGCATCAATCCTGTTGTGCATGAAGCGTATTTATGAAATTACAGAGATGATATTTAGTGTCAATTGAGTTCATAATACTGAGCACCAAAAAGGCAAGCATTTGCACGAATAGGCAGCAACTATGAAAGATGGATAATAAACCACTGAGCACAGTATATGGTTTAATGCTGATGCTTTGTTCATCATTAATTCAATGTATGCTATGAACACCGATCGTTTAAAAAGACTACTTAATAAATAATGGATGTACAGCATTTTTTTTACAGCACTTAATGTCTGTATGGCAGAGTGCTGCAAACTACAATGAATGAAAACAATTTACTAATCTGCATTACATTATATAAAGCCGGGCAACATTGTAGCTTTTATAAAGTGCATGCATTTTGAAAATATCTTAATAATACTGTACATATATGCATAATGTTAACCCCTTAAAGCACACAAGGAATTGAGCGGTTGTTCAAATGGTATCTCAAGTATCACGAGGAGGAAACTGACCATTTGGATGACCAGATACAACCTGTCAGTAAATTGTAAACCCTGTCTCGTGCACCAGGTTAGCGGCTGTTTTATTTGTAGGACACATATGTCCCTTGAACCAAAAAGGGTGAAAGCACGCTGTTTAAATGGTTCTAGGCTCTTACTAAAGAAGCCGACCAAAATAAAAATTAAAAAAAGACATGTGCAGAGAAACTGACCTCATCATAGAAATCTGGGTTCTGAGAATGATGCAGTACGGTTGTGCAGGCTGTCGCTGTAAACACAGGTCCTCCAGGCTTGCCATAGATACACTGTGAAAAGACAGAGGTGGTACAGGACAACCACATTTTACAAAAGCATATCAGCCCTCCCTTCAGAGATGCTCTAATGTTACAATATTTAGCATTGCCTTTGAACTGCATTGTACACCCTACTGTTCATAAATTCCTATTGGTCCTAATGGTCTTACACAATGCAATACAGAGCAATGTTATTTCACGATAATGCACAAACTCAGTTACAGTTAGGCCATGTTGACGGGACATTATGCATTATAGTACCCTCGATAATTCACTGTGTTCATCAGTTTTTCTAAGACATAAATCGAGATATCGAGGTAGCACTGTATTGTTAGAATAAAAAAGTTATTGCTGTCACTTTTTTATCTCCTTTCATCTTTTTAAAAACCTTGATGTTACTTACCTTCAAAGGTTTGGCACCTTCTTCATCTGAACTTCGAAACTCCACGTAGACTGCAATGTTTCTTGCCTGCAATTATGTCACATAGCCATTAAAGGTAACTTCCCTGATGTCGAAGGATATATTAAAATGTCACTGCATTTCATGATGCAAATTGCGAATTCAATTGAGGGTTACAGATAAGATGTTTATTTTAGTGACTAAAGAACTATAGCTTTAACTGTTAAACACTTTCATTCACTATTCTTTCAGAAAATAAAAACAATTCGAATTACCAAGGCACCGTGAAAGCAATACCTTTGCAAAAAACTTCTGACTGTCGTATTTGAGATGTTTGGGGTAGATGTAGATTTGGTTCTTGTAGACTCTGAATGGGTGGGAATATTTGGTAGACTCCCGCACGAATTCTTCAATTTCTATTGTAGCTTGATGTTTTTCAGAGTCTTCAAAAGGCTTTACGGGAACATAGGAGGATGTAACGCAGTCTGTAAAAATAGACCACCAAAAGCAATATGTTTACTGAATCTGCAAAAAGGTCAGATTCATTTGATGAATACTACCCTCTGAACTAGCAAGCTGTTCAGATAAATAGACTTGGACATGAAACAAGCATAACAAAATCTATATTGTTTGATATTTTATATTCCCTTTCTATTAAATATGAATGCAACAATATATGTAAGGTACAGAGGAATATTTAGGCAAAAAGAGAATAAAGACTAAAAAAGCAATTTTATACAAATGATGTACAGTAGATGCTGAATCTCAATAGGCTCATGATCTGGGTTTCGACTTGCTGTGTGTGTAATGCAGTATGTAATATTGGAGGCAGTAAAGCAAGCTAATCCACTGATATAAGAGTGAATGCTGGAGCTCATACTTGGGTACTCCATGGGGACACAGTCCACACTGATCTCCACACTGCCTGGTATGCTCTGCATTTTGCTGGTCTTCTCCGCCCTGCTGACAATAAATGAATATATTAAACACTCCTGGGATGGATAAACAGAGCAATGGTTCCCAGAACAGTGCCTGTGTGTCTTTACCTCCGGTACTCAGATATTAATTTGAGTAAATCATCCGTGGAAACCTTGCTGCTGTCTTGCTTGAACAAGGGTGAGAAGCGGGACCCTCGATCCAATGTGCCCTGATTGTCTTTGAACACCGGCCTGCAAAGCAATGTGGTGGAACATACCTGTTAAAGAGTACTGTGTGTAGAGCACCATCTGTAGCTGCAATTGTAACAGCTTTTTTTTTTGCCTTACTGTTTTATGATATACGCAATCATTCTGATTGGTTCTGGGTTAAATAAAAGATCAAAATTATGTTCACACACACACATATATATATATATATATATATATATATATATATATATATATATATATATATATATATATATATATATATATTAATTATGTCTGAATCCTAAAATTCTAGGTGATGCAAAACTTTTGGCCATAGCTGTAGATATATACTGTAAATATAGTCAGATGTGTGTTCTGTATCCCGCGGCGCCCCCCACCCACCACACGCTCCCTGTTTATAACACTCTTTGGTTATAATATCCCCCGAGACCCGCATTATAGCGAGGGAGCACTGTATATATATATATATATATATATATACAGTACTGTGCAAAAGTTTTAGGCAGGTGTGAAAAAATGCTGTAAAGTAAGAATGCTTTCAAAAATAGACATGTTAATAGATTATATTTATCAATTAACTAAATGCAAAGTGAGTGAACAGAAGAAAAATCTAAATCAAATCCATATTTGGTGTGACCACCCTTTGCCTTCAAAACAGCATTAATTCTTCTAGGTACACTTGCACAAAGTCAGGGATTTTGTAGGCATATAGTCAGGTGTATGATTAAACAATTATACCAAACAGGTGCTAATGATCATCAATTCAATATGTAGGTTGAAACACAATCATTAACTGAAACAGAAACAGCTGTGTAGGAGGAATAGAACTGAGTGAGGAACAGCCAAACTCAGCTAACAAGGTGAGGTTGCTGAAGACAGTTTACTGTCAAAAGTCATACACCATGGCAAGACTGAGCACAGCAACAAGACACAAGGTAGTTATACTGCATCAGCAAGGTGTCTCCCAGGCAGAAATTTCAAGGCAGACAGGGGTTTCCAGATGTGCTGTCCAAGCTCTTTTGAAGAAGCACAAAGAAACGGGCAGCGTTGAGGACCGTAGACGCAGTGGTCGGCCAAGGAAACTTACTGCAGCAGATGAAAGACACATCATGCTTACTTCCCTTCGCAATCGGAAGATGTCCAGCAGTGCCATCAGCTCAGAACTGGCAGAAAACAGTGGGACCCTGGTACACCCATCTACTGTCCGGAGAAGTCTGGTCAGAAGAGGCCTTCATGGAAGACTTGCGGCCAAAAAGCCATACCTCGGCGTGGAAACAAGGCCAAGCGACTCAACTATGCACGAAAACACAGGAACTGAGGTGCAGAAAAATGGCAGCAGGTGCTCTGGACTGATGAGTCAAAATTTGAAATATTTGGCTGTAGCAGAAGGCAGTTTGTTCGCCGAAGGGCTGGAGAGCGGTACACGAATGAGTGTCTGCAGGCAACAGTGAAGCATGGTGGAGGTTCCTTGCAAGTTTGGGGCTGCATTTCTGCAAATGGAGTTGGGGATTTGGTCAGAATTAATGGTCTCCTCAATGCTGAGAAGTACAGGCAGATACTTATCCATCATGCAATACCATCAGGGAGGCATCTGATTGGCCCCAAATTTATTCTGCAGCATGACAACGACCCCAAACATACAGCGAAAGTCATTAAGAACTATCTTCAGCGTAAGAAGAACAAGGAGTCCTGGAAGTGATGGTATGGCCCCACAGAGCCCTGATCTCAACATCATCGAGTCTGTCTGGGATTACATGAAGAGAGAGAAGCAACTGAGGCTGCCTAAATCCACAGAAGAACTGTGGTTAGTTCTCCAAGATGTTTGGGCCAACCTACCTGCCGAGTTCCTTCAAAAACTGTGTGCAAGTGTACCTTGAAGAATTGATGCTTGATGCTGTTTTGAAGACAAAGGGTGGTCACACCAAATATGGATTTGATTTAGATTTTTCTTCTGTTCACTCACTTTGCATTTAGTTAATTGATAAATATAATCTATTAACATGTCTATTTTTGAAAGCATTCTTACTTTACAGCATTTTTTCACACCTGCCTAAAACTTTTGCACAGTACTGTATATATATATATTATGTTACCTTTTCCTGTTACCTGATATTTTTTTAAATCACACATCACTGGGCAAAAAAAACATTTCTCAACATTTACTTGGGAGCATCCAGATCATCCAGCCTTCTTCCAGTAGTTCACTTACTACTATAGTTCATTACTGTTATGGTACATTAAGTCACTGAAATCACTCTGCTCATCTCTGCACGTGTGAATTTATGCTACCTTGTGAAATAATGTAGCAGAGTAGGTTGCGGAATCTAGATAATTAAATTACTGTGACCATAACTGCATAAAAAACATTAATGCTTTAGTAACAAATAGACTTTCCACAAAAGCCTTTGGTTAATGTGCAACATAATCTTACCGATTATTAAATATGAACAGTCATGTAACACTGATGGGTCATAAATAGACTTCACAGACTGGTATTGCATTAACACATATTCTTAGCCATACCTTATTGACCAAGCAAATGGCATGCGGTATTTCCCCAACTTGCTGCAAAACTGCTTGTTGGATTTTAGCGTCTTCTGGACGGTCTGGAAAAACAAAACAAAAAACAAAAGAAACAAGAACATTATTATTATTATTATTATTATTATTATTATTATTATTATTATTATTATTATTATTATTATTATTATTTTAAATGTTACAAACATAATTTAAATATAGTAAAATCCCTTTTTTATGCTTTCTCAAAATCCATTAAAATGTGCAGTCCCTCAATAGATTTTAGCTGTTACTTCACAAGCCCATTATTGAATATATCACCTTTATAGGTGTTTGGTGCATACAATGAGCATTCCAAAATACCAAAATATGTATTTTTTCCCCCTTGTTTACATTCTTGAGCTTAAACAGACTTTTGAAGAACAAATGTAACTTTCATTATAGGAAATGATAGAAAATGAAAATAAAAATAACATCAGTATTTTCCCTTTTGTACCATAATGCTAATAGGCTGTGGAGGAGGCTGTGTGGTCCAGTGGTTAAAGAAAAGGGCTTGTAACCAGAAGGTCCCCGGTTCAAATCTCCTCTAGCCACAGACTCATTGTGTGACCCTGAGCAAGTCACTTAACCTCCTTGTGCTCCGTCTTTCGGGTGAGACGTAATTGTAAGTGACTTCGCAGCTGATGCATAGTTCACACACCCTGGTCTCTGTATTTATGCTAAATAAACTAATAATAATAATAATATTTTTGTATTGCATGCCTTATTACAAAATTGCTTTCAATGCTGTGTTGGTTGTATAGATTAATGTGTTCTATTTGAAATCTGGGCCTTCTTTCCATTGTAATCCACAGTTTCATGTACTTGTTGAAGTCGTCTGAAGTTGAAGTAGCAGAAGCGTGCTTTCAAGCATGAGGTTAAAGCAGTTTCACTTAGAGAGTCGTGATACCTTGCTGGAGTCTGTGCTCTTTATGTAGGGCTCAGCTCCGCTGGCAATGTTTCCCATCAGCACTTTTTCGATTCTGGCCACCAAAACGATATCAGTGTGTGGGTTTGTAACTGAGAAAATCGCCTGCAAGAGAAAACCAAAGCTGGTTAAATCAACAGTGGCTTTAAAGTTAGATTTTCATTGTTTATTACTGCATTACAATCTTATGTTGAAAAATCTTGTGTTTTTTTAGTTGCTTGAATTCGGTGTGCTTTCCAATCCCAAAGAACTTTCACCAGTAAAAAAAGTGCAGGGCAGGAATTTTCAGAGGAGGGGTGCTCAGGTCTGCTTGCATTCGGCTCCACAAATTAAGGGCGCACAATTTGCATACCTTAAACATGTATGGAGTCACAAGCAGAGATACTGTAAGACAGTAAGGCCATGCAAATAAGCAACAGAACATGCACTGAAGAACACTTAAGTGAAAGCTAATGAAACATCACTACACAGTTTTGCATACGAAGATAATCAGTAATCGCTGAAATAACTGAAGCAACAATAGCATTAGGAAAACCAAAAGGAAAAATGCATTTTTATGTGTAGTTCATGTGCTGTAACATGTAAGTAGATCTGTATCTCTTTCCAGTACAAATCCATGCTGTAGCCGGTGTGTACCTGTTTTGGGTAGCGCAACCAGTCTTCCTGGAGCCCTCTCAGCTGACATTCCCCTGGTCTTCTTTCAGTTGGAGAGCTCACCCCATTCTCCACCACCGACGACGAACCTGAAACCATCTGCCGGACCAGGTCGTGGTTCAAATCCACGTGGAAGTCCGCCGACACCTTCCGGCCTTCCCGGATATCGAACAGGGCGACGCTGATGTAGAACGGCTCGATCTGAGGAGTTTCAAACATTTCAGATGTCACGTTAAAAAATGTATGGGAACCCTCAGGCAGGCTGGGCACCAACTGGGATCTGTCTGCATATATCTGTGTAATACAAAAAGATTGGATTATATCTGCATAATACAATAAGCCTTGTGGGTGAGACTTGTAATTAGTTTGGCACAATCAAAACTAGAGGTATATAGGAATTGGATCTGGAAAATGTGTTAAACTATGTGCTTTTGGAGAGAAACATGTTTTAACACAACTTTCAGTTATGGCCCCACCCATGCCACACCCACTTTCAGTTCCTCCTCCTCCCCCTACCTGTTTCAGGTTTGGCCCCCTCCCATTTTCATATGTTATTAGTAAGAGCACTCATATGTTTTAATTGTACAGCTTTTTAGAGGATGGATACTCATGTATATACTTAAAAAGACAAAACAGACAGCATGTTCTAGACCTATAACTTGGTGAAATGTGATGAGAACTGTAAACCATGAATTGAATTGGTTGAAACAAGGATATCAAACTTACATTGGTTATTGGTCCGGTCTCGCTGTCACTGACACAGCCCTGCAGTGTTAGGTTAAGGGATTTACATGATATCATCAGCCTCTTGCCGATTTTCTCTTCCAAAGGTTTCACCATGGACTCGTTTGATGAAAACTCAGACTTCTGTGCTTTCGGTGCCTTAACATCAAACAGAAATTAAATTGCATATGCATTCAACAGACCAGAAGCATTTCCAGCTGGTTTAACAGGCCCTGGGGCTGATCTTGGACCATATTGCCAAACGCAACATTAGGTAGTTCAAGATTAATGCTAAACTAGCCGACAGTTAATACTCCTGCAATGCTAATACTTACCGGTAAGTCAGGATCAAGTGAAAACAAGTTAAGTCTGTTCTCTGTTCTTGCCATTTTAACTGTGTCCTCTGTTTCAGTGAGGTACTGCAGAAATAAAAGAACAAGCTTAATTTGTACATCCTTTTTGAAGACATAGAAACCTCTGTGTAAGTGAGGCACTTTATAACTGAATATGCATGATCGATATTCACATTCATTGATACTGTGAAGGAAAACACAACACATTCCATTGAACAGTCTTCAGTTACCTTTGCCAGTTCTGGATTTATACTGTCTTCTGAAGACTGGTCTGCTTCAGGAGGGCAGCTCTCACATGGCACCACGTCAGTTGACTCTAAATTAAATAGATCAGTAATAAGAGAAACCATTTCCACTTGCTTCGCTCACACAAATCGTTTATTTTAAGACCTGATACAAGTTTTTTGTTAAAACTTGTTTTTAGTTGTTAACAATTAGGTGACTCTGAAAACATGAAGAATACGTTTATATCCAATAATTATTCTTGTTTTGTAATCAAATAAAGCGAGGTCATATTCTCAAAACTTTTTTTTTAAGGAATATTAGTTAAGAACTGTTTTTTAAAGCCCATATTGTTTAATTAAATCAAGCTTCAACTGTATAGAGAGTGGGGTAGTTTATTCTCAAAATACTCATTTAAAACAATCCTTAAAGTCTTGTGAATAGGACCAACTCACTGAATAGCCAAACAAGGGTGTCTCTTTTTTCAACACTTCCTGACTTTAGAGGGAACGGTACCCAGAGTGTTCAAGGATACCAGTGGACAGCAGCTCCAGAAAAAGAGCCAGCTGTCCCAGTGCAAACACAGAAAAGAGGCACTCAGACACAAGGGTTACAGAACTAGGGCACTTCCTTAATGGAGACAAGTCACATTACAGTCTGACAAGGTACATTTATTACCATGCTAAGAGGGGATGCCATGGGCTCTTCTGTGTCAATGACACTGAAATATTTTCGCGGCTCACCTGGCTTACTGTCTGCTGTGAGGTCGATGCTTTTCCTCTCCTGCATTGGCCCCTCAGGACTGATCTGCAAGATTCTGTTCAGGGTGGAAATCCAATCGTCCATATCCTGCTCATTTTCAGCTGCCAGGACAAAGTATGTCACATCGTTCATTTTCAGCTCGAAGGTATATTTCCTCACCTTGTGATTCTGTAAGAGTGTTTGATTCAAGAAATTAGTATTAGACCATTAGACATGTTATTGTCATTTATATATATATATATATATATATATATATATATATATATATATATATATATATATATATATATATATATATATATAAATAAAGTAATCGATAAATGTGATGGCTGCTTGGCTCCACATTGCACCGGAGCATTCAGTTCCAGTTTCAGAGGCAGCTGTACGTTTGCTAGCGTTAGTTTAGACCAGAACTCATGGAGCATGAAACTAAAGATATTCTAGGAGGTTCTGGAACAACCATGTGGAAAATAATTAAGATTCCGGGCGGTTAACTTGACTTTTACCACCACAGAACTGTGTTTGAATCTGATTTTGTTCACAAGTGAAATGAATACAGTGGCCTCAACAACATGGTCTTGAGTGAAAATCAAACATCTGGTCGCATTTTACAGGCAGTCATAAAGAGAGGAGCCACAGAAGTGATGGACATGGAGACTGATCAGCTCCCTCGCTTTTGTATTGTTTTCTATTACTGTTTTCATGGTTGTTTGAAGGAGTTTTGTCCTGTTTGAATGATTTGTCTCTTTTTAGCCATTGATTTCATAATGTTTTTATTTCTTGCCACCTTCTCTTGCCAGGACCCTCTTGTCAATGAGATGTCTATCCCAATGGTTCTATCCTGGTTAATTTACATATATATATATATATATATATATATATATATATATATATATATATATATATATATATATATATATATATGATAAGATATATTTGATATATATTTGATGAGATTCTGGGATCAATAAGCTGCAAACAACCAAGCGAGCAAGATGGGCCGAATGGCCTCCTCTCGTTGTAAACTTTGTTATGCTCTTATGTTCTTCTTATCATATATATATATATATATATATATATATATATATATATATATATATATATATATATATATATATATATATATATATATATATAATATATATATATATATATATATATATATATATATATATATATATATATATATATATATATATATACAGTACTGTGCAAAAGTTTTAGGCAGGTGTGAAAAAATGCTGTAAAGTAAGAATGCTTTCAAAAATAGACATGTTAATAGATTATATTTATCAATTAACTAAATGCAAAGTGAGTGAACAAAGAAAAATCTAAATCAAATCCATATTTGGTGTGACAACCCTTTGCCTTCAAAACAGCATCAATTCTTCTAGGTACACTTGCACAAAGTCAGGGATTTTGTAGGCATATAGTCAGGTGTATGATTAAACAATTATACCAAACATGTGCTAATGATCATCAATTCAATATGTAGGTTGAAACACAATCATTAACTGAAACAGAAACAGCTGTGTAGGAGGAATAAAACTGGGTGAGGAACAGCCAAACTCAGCTAACAAGGTGAGGTTGCTGAAGACAGTTTACTGTCAAAAATCATACACCATGGCAAGACTGAGCACAGCAACAAGACACAAGGTAGTTATACTGCATCAGCAAGGTCTCTCCCAGGCAGAAATTTCAAGGCAGACAGGGGTTTCCAGATGTGCTGTCCAAGCTCTTTTGAAGAAGCACAAAGAAACAGGCAACGTTGAGGACCGTGAGACGCAGTGGTCGGCCAAGAAAACTTACTGCAGCAGATGAAAGACACATCATGCTTACTTCCTCGCAATCGGGAAGATGTCCAGCAGTGCCATCAGCTCAGAACTGGCAGAAAACAGTGGGACCCTGGTACACCCATCTACTGTCCGGAGAAGTCTGGTCAGAAGTGGCCTTCATGGAAGACTTGCGCCAAAAGCCATACCTCCGGCGTGGAAACAAGGCCAAGCGACTCAACTATGCACGAAAACACAGGAACTGGAGTGCAGAAAAATGGCAGCAGGTGCTCTGGACTGATGAGTCAAAATTTGAAATATTTGGCTGTAGCAGAAAGCAGTTTGTTCGGCGAAGGGCTGGAGACCGTACGAATGAGTGTCTGCAGGCAACAGTGAAGCATGGTGGAGGTTCCTTGCAAGTTTGGGGCTGCATTTCTGCAAATGGAGTTGAGGATTTGGTCAGAATTAATGGTCTCCTCAATGCTGAGAAGTATAGGCAGATACTTATCCATCATGCAATACCATCAGGGAGGCATCTGATTGGCCCCAAATTTATTCTGCAGCATGACAACGACCCCAAACATACAGCGAAAGTCATTAAGAACTATCTTCAGCGTAAAGAAGAACAAGGAGTCCTGGAAGTGATGTATGGCCCCACAGAGCCCTGATCTCAACATCATCGAGTCTGTCTGGGATTACATGAAGAGAGAAGCAACTGAGGCTGCCTAAATCCACAGAAGAACTGTGGTTAGTTCTCCAAGATGTTTGGGCCAACCTACCTGCCGAGTTCCTTCAAAAACTGTGTGCAAGTGTACCTAGAAGAATTGATGCTTGATGCTGTTTTGAAGGCAAAGGGTGGTCACACCAAATATGGATTTGATTTAGCTTTTTCTTCTGTTCACTCACTTTGCATTTAGTTAATTGATAAATATAATCTATTAACATGTCTATTTTTGAAAGCATTCTTACTTTACAGCATTTTTTCACACCTGCCTAAAACTTTTGCACAGTACTGTATATATATATATTATGTATTCATATATATGATAAGATGATAAGATTAACCAATTTCAAACAGCCTTTTATCAACCTGCACATTTTGTTTTATTTTCATTTTTTATTTAATTTTTTAGGTAGAAAATTGACGTGAGTGAAAAAAAAGAGTCACAAAAAAGCCTCTCATTGGAGGATCCTTTTTTCAGCTATGGTTGCATTACAGCTCCTTTTAAACCTTACCAGACTATTCATATAGGAAAATTCAAAATTTAACAAAAACTTATACCCCTGCTTTGGGATTTTTTAAAGATAATATTATGAACAAAAGGTAGAAAGGCACAGGTATTAAAACAGGATTGTTGAGCTTCATTATTATTATTATTATTATTATTATTATTATTATTATTATTATTATTATTATTATTATTATTATTATTATTATTAGCATTTAATGGGTAGCATATTTTGAAGGACACATATAACACAGCAATTTTATCAAAGAGGAAACTTTTGCTGGTCACACATCAATGCAGGAAATGACTTCATCTGGTTCCATTCCACCATTCTATTTATTTAAATATGAGTGCATCACTATTTAACCTTGGTTGGTTTGGCTATAGCCTGATACTTCTAAGACAGCGGTTTTCAGCCCTGGTCCTCAGCCATTTGCATTGCAGTCTGGTAATAAAGACAGACCCAAGAGCAATGACTGTATCTGCACACTGTAAGTCTCAGAGACATGTTGTTTTATGTACACTGAAAAACAATGCAGTTAAGCAAATTTGCGCTCCTGGTTGAAACCGTTGATGATACCCGAGGACCAGGGAAGCTCTGTTAATGAGACCAGTCTTAATAGAGAAGAGTTCAAATGGGACTATAACTCACCTGCACCACACCAGTACAAGAATCGAGGAATATACACCCTTTGGGCTCTTTTGAGATTTTCTCATCTTTGTAAAAATTCATGATGTATGAATTGTCTGAGAGCTGTGTGAGCTGGAAATATCTCCTTTTGAACGACTAAAAAAGACAAAACACAAAAACAGTTAAATGTTACAAATGTGTAAAATGTATACATACATTTTTTTTAAGAAAGTTTTTTTTTTTTTAATTAAGGCAATTTCTAAACCACAAAGACAGTTTTGCGTGTCAGATTTGTATTATTCTGAACAAAATCTTGACAAAGAATGCTCCCCTATCAATAGATTTAACTTTAACTTTAAAAAAAGTGACTGATTAACAGATGTTTCATATGCATGAAACATTTATACACTGCTGTTAAATAAACAGACACCAGACTAGCAGACAGTGTCATGCATTTTAAACTTAAGAGTTAACATGTAGTAAGCAGAGCCCTCGTTACATTTTGTGTGTGACAGTACCTGCACCCTGCCGCTTGCAGCAAAGCCTATGCACTGTAGCAGACATTGTGTCACAATGCATGTGGGGGCTGCGAAGCCAATATTAGCACACAAAGCAGTGGCAGTTCCTATACATACCCGAACAGTGATGCTATTGTTCACAGTGCTGTTGAAATTCCCTTTATAAAGCCAGCCAGACTTGAAAACGCCAAACCCTCCTCCCCCTCCACCGCCTCCTTTAGAAGACGACAGGGATGTCGTGTCCTGTGAAGACAAGCATTGTTAGCTTTACGAGCCTGACTCTAAAGATACCCCATCTCATTGTATTACACAATTTCTGTTTCAAATGTATTATATTAAACTAAGACATGTTCTAAACAGACACAGGTCATATGTTAGAGCTTCTCAGCTTTGTTGGTCAAGTATAGGTCAAGTATAGGTCAAGCATAGGGCCTTGGCCTCCCCCCAGCCCCACCCCCCTAGACATGGTAAAAGATTTTCCAGGAGTTCTAGGCCTGAAATAGAACTGGTACGAAAATAGCCACCACTGCATTCTGGGTGCTGCAAATCACATAATAGCCAGGAGCTGTCTAAATCACTACAATATGAGATGAATAGCTGTAAAATATAATTACATACACGTCAGAAAAATCAAGGAAGGGGCCTATCCTGGGAATCACAGTAAAATGATGAATTACCTTTTGTAAAACCTGTGTGTTATTCACAGATGGTGAGGTGTACAATGAACAGATGTAGGTTGAGAGTGATGGACTTACTTCATCTTTATCAACATCTTCATGATCGATTTCAAAAGAATGTGAAGGCAGCTTCTCTGGTTTGTAATTTTTTCTGTAAAATCGAAAATGCATCTTTAAGTTGCCAGTTGCCCATTAACTAGCTCATGCAAACAGATTCAACTCCTTAGTCTTCAATGAATCGATACAACCGTATCAATCATTCTCCAAGCACTGCATTTTGCTCTGTCTGACTGTCCATTAAATTAAATCACTTTTACATTATTTAAGAGTGGCCTCATTACACTAAACAACTGTAGCAATGTTCAAATATAAATTTTTAATGTTACTGCTATATAACGGAATGTTCTTTCTTATTACAGTTAAAACAATGCAAAAAGTATTTTACAGGAAACCTTATTTATAATTCACAGGCATTTCAGAAGAAACATACACATCGATAAAGTGGAATAAACCTTTCTGAAATAGATTTGAAGTATCTGTCCATCCATGTGTCTATCTAGACAACACAGGACACAGAGGCTGCCATTCACAAAGCATTGGATTATTGTCAGTGTGCATTGATATGCCAAAATATATATTGATATGTCAAATGCTGCCACTATTCTACCAATGCTGCCCTTGAGATACTATTGCCCTACAGTCAGATCCATTGCCATTGTGGTGTCACTGCACTGACATTGAAGATCAGCACTTAACAGATTGCCACAGAGCTTGGTTCATGCCAGCTAGGCAAATACAGACACAATACACACTTTGTACTAAAAAGGTCTCAAGCCATATTCCACTCATTGCTTCTTATGCATTGCAAAAGAACCCTTACCTTGGCAATAGACGATAATCTCCCGAATACTGCTCGTGTTTATAATGGACAACATGCCACTGGGAGCTGTAGAATTTACAGGCCTGAAAAAAGAAATACAAATAAATATTATTGTTGGAAGCGATCAGTTAAAACAGAAACCATTAAACACATGGCGAGGCCATACTGCTGCCAGTGACCAGAAAACCACATGTACTGAGCCGCTGCCATTGTGCCAATGAGGCTTCAACTTGAATAACTCCTGAGGAAAAAAAACAAACATCTTTATCTTGTGCAATGAAAGCAACGGTTCTTCTAAATCTCAAGTGCGTCAAAAATGCAAAACAGACACATTTTAATGACATTCAGCGTTGCTCATCTGGCAAGGACAATTATAAATAGCACAACAGGACGCTCTTCGGATAAAAACTCAATGATTCATACTTGATGCTGTAAATAAGGCCTATTTACTCTGAATAAAGAGGGTTTGTAAGATGAATTTCATCTTGAATTTTATAATTTCAACCAATATGGTTATTTGTGAAAGCAACACAGCTTAAATGGATAGCGTTACATTTTAAAAAAAAATTTAATGCTCTATAATTATAGTAGCCTGAAACTGTTGTTATTTCTGAGACAACAAATATACCACCATTCTTAAAATAATGGAAACCTCAAAAAATATTCGGTTCATTTATGTATAACACAGTGCATGAATCAGAAAACCACTACTGAGACACTGTGGAAAGGCAAGGCATACGTTTCCACTTAAAACAAAATGCTGTATTATTATATATGCATTAAAACATGCAGTCCTATCCCAGCTACTGTATGCTCACCTAATCAAAAGTACAATGTGTACGTTAAACACGTTTAATACCCGGGAAATAAGTTCTTTCACTTCTCATTTTAAACATCTGGAAAATCCCGGATTCCGTAGGTTACACCACAACCACCATCTACGAAGACGCACTGAGCAAAATGAGTCAACTGATGTCCAGCAGAGAACAAATGGGACCCTGTGTGGGCGCAGTTTCAATGGTCCAAAAATCATTGACGATTCACAGATGACTATGACTAATAACAGTATGTTTGGCCTACTTTACCTTTACAATGTAACAAATGTGACAGCTTTGTTCAGCAATCAGTGATTTACAGCAGAATTCACGGATCAGTAAAATCAGAAATAAAAGGGGTCCTTTAAACACACGCATCATGAGCCATTCAGTGACCAGCTCTTATGAAATTGTGTAGTGAGTCACCATGGTCTTAATACAACTGATAAGATCACAAACTTTTGACAAGGAATGCCCAAAACCAAACACAACTGGAAGAGTGGCTACAAATAGGTGACAGGCACCTCCATATGTCTGTCACGAAGTAACGTAATGCTGTGTGAAACATAACAGGAGTTAGCTTTTCAAGGTCACTGTCACCTTTATTAGAGCTCTGTACGTCTTTCTTTTTTTTAAGTATACGTTTAAGTAAAATTGAAGCACAGACTACTTTTGATCACTGCTATAATTATTCACAGTACGTCTACCACCTAAGGGCAAAAATAGACTGCTTGCTTAATGATTCAATGAAGTCTGCATCTTTCTGAATTCATATTGCAGTTCATTCATTACAGTTCACTCAGCTATAAAGAGATCATTGGAAGGCTCCTGTCTGAATTCTAATGAAAGTCATCTTTGTTTTTGTGCTTTATATATCATGCACAACCCAGCTGGTTTCAATTCAATGTTTTTACAAGGGTGGAGAATGCTCATCTTTACAGTAAATTACACTCATCCCTTATAATCCCCTGCTGGGATGCAGAATTCTCTGTGACTGGGTGTGACGGGGTACTTGGTGTTATTATTGTTATTGTTTGGGTGTAATGTGTGTTAGTATTAGGATAGGTGTGTGGCAGCATGGCAGGGTGAAAGCTTTGCCAGAGCATTGATGTGTGTGGTGTGGGGAGTCTTGGGTGGCAGGAAGGGAATTAAAATCCACCCTGTAAACACCCGTGGGAATGTGGCTGGAACCAACAATTGAATAAATGGTTAAATGATTAAGGGTCCAGCCATGGGGGTATAAAATAGGTGTTCACGGGTGTTAGTGAGAATTAGAGTGTGGAGAATTAATGTCGGTGTTCGAGGTGAGGTTTAAATTCCTCCCTGCCAAAAAAAACAAAAAAAACTTGTCCGTATGCACGTTTATTTACTGATTTGTTTATTGTTAATTATCACCTGCACCTGGTTCATATTGTAAATTAGAGCCAGGTGCAGGGTTTAAAAGAGAGACAGCCAGTCTCTTCAGGATGGCTGAGTAGATGGAAGCAGGAGGTGTACCCTGCTGCCGAGCCATCAACAGAAAGTTACTGTGTGTTACCGTGCTTCATTGCATTAAACTGTATGTTTTTGTTGTGTTTGTTTTAACAGGAAAACTGCTTAGCTGTCCTGTTTTGAGTTAGGTTCCTGGTCTGTTTAGTTAGTGCTTGAGGAGAGCTAGGTTTTGTTTTCGTTTTTGTTTATTAAAAATAGTGCGTCAGCGCTTTAAACTCAATTTTCTGTGTGCTGGGTCTCATTTAAAGGAGCAACGAATGACCGTGATTGATGGCCTGTTTACAATATATATATATATATATATATATATATATATATATATATATATATATATAGCAATACCGTTGGGGTTTAGGGGAGTTTATGAAGCCGTGTATTGTGAGTATGAAACTAGAGGCTCAGTCTAAAAGCGCGGCATTTTAAAAGCATATATTCTGTTTTGGCCATTGTGACTGTTTATTATTTTGCAATTAAAGTGGGCAAAAGCGTGTTTAAACCTGCAGCTATCGTGTGTTTGAGTCTTCCTGGTTATTACGCTTGTCAGTGACGTCATCCTGTTCACACCTGGGTATAGTGGAGGTCATGTTATACATAAGGCTTTTCATATACCCAGACAATTAATTTTGCTAAAGAATTTGTCCAGCTGAAACTGCAAATCGGTTTTGAAGAAATGCTTGTGTGACGTCAATGCCCCAGACACACAACCTGCATAAAAAATCCTAGTGACTCCACTGGTTTATGTTAACCCCCCCACCTTTTCTGCTGATGACATAAAGAGCTGTGACACAGGTCTACAGTGTATCCCCTTTGTGATTGTGTCACACAGGTCAAACACCTATTTTAAACAACAATTTTATTTTATTATCATCCATTGATAAAACACAGATCCATTAAAAGGTCAGATGGCAATGGTCAGAGAAATGAAACTAGGTAGAGGCAGTTAGAAATGGACAATAACATTATAAAACTACCACCATTGCCCTGAATATAACCAATCCTGATTGTTACATTCAAACTTCTGAATCTTAAACACCAGCAGAAAGATGAATTTGCCTGTTCTGTGCATTGCAATTAAAAAACCAAGCGCATCCAATATCGATTAGTGGTATTGAGATCAGAAGCAGTTCCATTCCAGAATGTCACGCTGAGTAAAGGGTGGAGTACATCACGATTGTAAAAATGAACACTAAATCATTTTAACTTCAGTTTTTTTCAGTTTTCTGTATGAGTCAGCAAAGCCCTGGGTAATTTCATCAGCCTTTGGCCAGCAAGCACGTGCAAGGGGTCTTTTAAAAAACACTGAACTTTACTATCAGTGTGTATTTATTTATTTTTATACATGTTACAAACCAGAACTTAAACTTGCATTACTTCTTCACTTGGCCAAATGAATTAAAAAAGGACTGGTGTAAAATGCTCCAAAACTAAAAAAAAAAAAAAAATTAGAAATGTAAAACAGCCACAATGTACAACAGCAAAATATATATATATATATATATATATATATATATATATATATATATATATATATATATATATATATATATATATATATATATTTTTATTATTCTTTTTTTCTCTAGTTATCAGAAGATACTAGAATGTTTGTTTGTTTTCTGGCTATAAAAAAGTGGAAAAACATATAAATTGATTTGCTTTGTTCTTTCTTGAAACTTTTTAAATGGACTGGTTGTGAAACTGCTCCACATGCAGATTGTTGATGGGCTGCTGCCTGACGAAAAACAGAACCAGCTGATTCCACTTAACATAATCAGATTATGGATCCACTATAGCCCAATTTAAATACAGTGGCACTGCCATTCAGTTTCGTGACAATCAATTCATTTTGCTCTTCCAACTGCCCCCACCACCCCTTAATGAGTAACAAATAAATAGTGACACTAATTAGAGGCTAGCACTATCACAGTACAACTATCACAGTACCCAGCAGCAATGCTGGTGGCTGAATTAAGACACGGTATTACCGTTATGTATTTGTGATTCCAGGCAGGTCATGTGTAAGCCCTTTATCATAATGCGCGTGTAACTTGGCTTGTGGTAAACTAGAACAAATGGGGGGTTTAATAGCTTCTGAAAAGCACATGCATTACATACTTGAAGAGACGAATGGTTTTTCTAGTAATTTTAGAAATAGAAAGTGGCTGGTGTGTAATCTGTTGTTTTTTTTTGTATGATGTGATCATAATTTCACAGCAATATAATCTGCAGTTAACGAAGACAAATGGTAAATGGAAAAATGTAAGCTTTGCATGTAAAGGACAACCCAAGGCTTTAGTGTTCAAATTCCATAGCAGGATTTGACTGTATAATTTTCAAACCATATATCAAAACTCAAATTGGGCCGTGGACCCAATCTATCAGCATAGATACACAGCAGTTCTGTTCTGGTATAAACTCTGCTACTCATCCAGGTATAGTCAGTACTGCAGAAAATTATCATTTGGGGGTTGTTTTAATATGTAGTATGGTTTAAACATGGGCTTCAGAAAGTGTTATAAACCTCATAGATCCTCACAGCCAATCAGGCAATCAGGGTTGTTTGGTCACTTTCCTACAGCACATTTTAGAATCTTAAAACTCCCTTTAAATGGCAACATACATTTCAAAACGATCCAGACCAATATATATATATATATATATATATATATATATATATATATATATATATATATATATATATATATATATATATATATATATATATATATATATATATACTGTATATATATATATATATATATATATATATATATATATATATATACAGTATATATTTAAAAAACAATAGACAAGCATTTCCAGTAAATGCATGTATATCCTCCACGATGGTTATTACCTGTAGATAATTGATCTTGTCTTTAATAAACTGCCCTCGACATCTAACTGACGCTGTGGTCAATTGTCTAGTAGTTAATGAGTGCTGCGTCAGATATGAGTGCTTAAGTAGTCCAGTCATGATGCTCACCTCTTTGACCAGGAGACTTTCAGCCTGCATTTCTGCATCTTCTGGGACAGTGGAGTACAAGGTCTGCGTCTCCCAAGAAATCGTGGACGTCTACAAAACACAAGCAGCTTGATTTATTCATCTGTATTAATTTAATCTGGATGAATCTACTTGGTGAAAGTGGTGTTTAAATGAGCACAACTTCAGCATATTCCAAGTGCATGCTTTAGAAAAGTCCAGTGCTTTCCAGTATTAATGCCAAATGTTTCAGAAAATGCTCCTCAAAGCTGATGTTCTGAAGAAAGGTGGGGAAGCATATCAGTGTGGCACAGGATTCAGTGTGCAGTGCTTCAGTGCACCGCTAATATGCTTCCCCACCCAGCCCCAGAACATAAATTCTTAACATTTCTTAGAAACATTTTTGCTCGAATAGAAAGCAGGGTAAATAATGCTTTAAGCAGACACAACAATAGTGAATCATACAGAATATGAGAGTAAACAGGTAAGAAAGAAATAAAAAGACAATGCAGAAGGTAGAAAGCAGCCCTTTAAACACTCGTCTCATGTCATTCATCTTGACAATACACTGGCTCTTACAGTTTCCAATGTGTGATATCACGGTCAGTGTTAGTGTTTGCTGGTTTTAAATGTTTGGTTCTCTATAGTATGCTAATTGTTATTTTCACTCTCTTCCTCAGTTCTACTTTGAGCTTCTCTTTTAGACTCTATTACTTTAGCGTGTTTAGTGGAACTCATAAAACCACTTCCTCTTGCGAACAGGCCTCGGCTTGAGGAATGACATGAAATCAGATACACTACTGCAGTGCTGCACATTTTAATGACATTTGTTTTCATAACGCAGATAATGTATCTATCACCGGATTTGGTACATGTCTGAAAGTAAATATAGTTTTCTGCTATTTGATAAATATGTAATTATACTAAAATAATAAATTATTTGACAGACATTTCAAATTCTTTCTCAGTGTCTTCACTGAGTGAAATAAGTATTGGGTCTCAGTTCCCTGGGGGTGGAAACAACTCAAAATCTCACCACTGATGCCATTGTAGCATTTTAGACTGCAAGGAATGAACGACCATGTAATAATACTGTAATAACTATGTAGTTACCAAATATCCCCTTTCTTACATGGTAACTACACCATGTAATTACATGGTGACACCATGGCACAGGCTAGTTCCATGTACTGTAATTGCACATCTATTGCACCCTAGGGTGTTATCTACAGTAGTTATAAACATGTCACTGCAAGGTTAAATATGCCCAGTAATCAAAGGTGCTAGACATTTAGATTGACTTCTAGTCAAAACATTTGCCAAAGAGGTTTCTTTTAGCATTACTGCATATTGTACCGATCACTGTTTTACAGGATTTAATTTGATAAAGAACTTAGAATACTAACTGAGAAATCATCATCAGGGAACACTATGAGATCCTTCAAGGGGTCATCTTTAAGTTCACCGTCAAGCTCAGAGATAACAGCCTCGTAATCCAGAGGGTCTAGGAGTTTTGGTTTCTCTTGCTGTAAAAAGAAAGAAAACACACAATCAATATTTCTGTCTCACCTCTTATCTGTATTAAACATACGTGAGCCTTATGGTACAAAACACATCCATTTTCTATGACATTCGACACAAAGCGACAAAAACACTCAAGAGCAAAATGATGAAATAAAACCGATTTGAGCAGCATTCCCATAACAAAGCAACACTGGAAATAAACATGTGAGGATATAGTCCATTCTTTAATGAACACCTTTTCTGGAAGGAGAGAAAGATCTGTTTATATGTGTTATCATAATCAAAATGTTTTCACCTTATAAAAAATAGCTGTTAATTTAAGACTGTAGAAACATTTGAAAATATCTAACTTCATACAGTATCATTCTGTGGCTACCACAAGTAAAAGGAACTGATGAATCAATGATTCATAAGTTAAAAAATATCTTACTATCTGACAGGCACAGTTATAATGTGACATTCACAGGACTAAGACAACATTTATATACAGTCCTAAAAATACTTGGCAGTCAGAAGCAGAAGCTGAGAGAACATTTTATTTATTTGATTATATGTTTTTGTCACTTCTGTGATCCAACATGGAAAAACATCTTACAAAGTTACAAAGTTGGTTCTTATTGTGTTTGAAAAGAATACAGGAAACACATATAAGTCAAGGCAGCCATCAAAAATAGACCCAGCCTTGCCTTTCTTAAAGTAGTAGGAGGTTCAGTGATTCGATCTGGAAACTTGGTTCCTATTTATTATTGAAGGGATCTGTTAAACAGAAGTAGGTCATGCCTGCCATCTAGGCTGCATATACCAAAAAACATGATTCCAGTATACAGTGGTGGGGATGTGCCATCACAGGCCCTTATTATTTATTGGCCTTTTAAGTTTGTGTTTCTGGGACTGTGAGGGACAAGCAGGTCAAGTGAGATCGGAATGATTCACATAACCTTCAAGAGCTTTAGCTATAGTCAGAAATGTATCAGAGTGGAAATGGTGTTTGTTTTGACATCAGTATATACTGGTAATATATTGCAGTAGCATGGTACCATATACACCCATCCCTCATTATATCGCCCCTCGCTATACTGCGGATATGGATATATCGCGGTCCTGGAGTTGGCTTTTTACAGTCTAACTGCATATGCCTTAGCTGCAATATACAGAATTACTGTTAATTTTATTTCGTGCTGCACACCACAAACAAAAATATACAAAACAATTAAAAACAAAGCATTAATATCATACTGTTGTTATCATATACACACGCACAATAACACAAAGCAAATTAAATATCTACTTGCTGAAGCGCTTTTTATTTTAGCCAGCGAGGTGTTTACTTGTGGCAGCAGCAATGCACTAGCAAAAGTCACAGGGCACTGACGTCAGCTCCCTAGCAACAAGCCTGTTGGGAGTGGATTCTTTCAAAGCAGTGGGTTTGGGCATTTGAGAAAGGAGAGGAAGACTCATGAAATTAATTGGAGACTGAAGTTGATGAGAAGCAATTACCCTCCGCTGTACAAATTAAAACGGTCTACTGCTTTTTATATGAAAAATGAAAAAAAGCGGGTTGCGTAGAGGATTTATATTGGACCCTGACGCCCCCGATAAAACAAGGGTGTGGTTGGGGTGTTGTTATTAGATTTTTTTTTTTTGTGGGTCTCTCGCTATATCGTGGCCCTTGATATATAGCGGATTTATATTGGACCCTGACACCCGCGATATATCGAATGGGTGGGGTATAATGCATGGTGCCACCGAGTCATGATATTTCTTCTATGTTTTATTCAGGGTAGTATTATTAGAATGGATTCCCAATAGTACTTATTTCTGTAAGGCTGGTTTCAAACCAGCTGGAAAACACACTGCATAATGATACCAAAACTAGGTGTTTACTGATGCACACAAGTAAACCTGCTTCAGAAACCATTTTGCATGTCACATTTATGAGAACTGGGTCTTTGAACCCCAATTTCACTTTCATTTACAGGAAATTAACCTCTGAGGGAAAATACCTTTAAATACAGAAGGGTTCCCCATATTTACTGGAAAATCTCTATTAAGAGTGAGGTTACGATTTCATACGCTGTACTTATGCGTCACCTGGGGATCCTGATTAAAGCAAAGAGACACGTTGATTGCACAAGGGCCACCTTTAATAATGTGAATATTTCCAAACCAAGGGAAGAGCTATCGACATAATGAGTGGAAATGACCATGTCAGGAAGCTAAGGCTTCAAATGTCCCTTTGCAATTACCAGGTCTGTTCAGTTAGGAATCCCATTTGGCTCTATTACAACTTAATCAACCCCATAATCCCCCCACCCCTAGCTTTATATACAGTGCATTTCTTTCTTTATCATACGAAAACAGGCTTTAATCAGGACCAACAGTAACTTGCATTAACAAGGTGTTGGTCGGGTTACTAAATGTAGAAAAAATGGTAACAGCAAACAGTCTTAAAGTATTAAAAGAGACGTCTCAGCAGTATGTTGGTGAACAAGTGACAGTGTAAACTAAAGATTGCTTATGGCAGCAATATCGGATCATAAGGGATCTGACTCAGTAAAGAAAGCATATCAGCCTGCCCCATTAATGTAGCTGGTGAAGGCAAAGAGTGAATGTGAATGTAGGAATTCAGCCCAGATCAGATCAAAGTGTCTGCAAAGGTTGCCAAGCTGAGAGAACTTTAATGAAGGACAGATGCACATTTTTGAGTGGACGCCTACATCATTTCACTACAAACTTGGATATCAGTGTTCTTATGTAGGATGATGCTGTCCTTATAGTACCTTATAAAAACCACAGTGTGTGCAACACCGGTTATCATTATTACAGTCTTTTTTGTTTTGTTATTTGGTACTTAAAAAGCAGATATAAGCATATATGCACAATAATTCAAATGTCATCCTAGGGTTGGTGAACCTGTGGGGAACTGCAGAGGTCACACAGACTCTGATGTGTCTACAAAGTTCATAGCACTTTAATAGCTTACAGTATTTTCATCATTCATAAACTATGCCTAACCTAGGCTATATTCACCTACGGTATACAGATATATAACCAGTGTTCAATACCACTAAGCTAATTTAGTGGTGTTGCAGAAGTAGCACTTTGTCACACAAATTGAAACATCCATCCAAAAACAAACAGCACTGGTTGTTAAATACAGAACCGAGAACAGCAACAGGACAGGATAGCTTACAGACAACACCAGAAGCACATTGACTAATTGACACTCAAAACTGTGATAAAAATCAGATAAATAGCAACCTCACAACTGTAATTAGGTTTTTTTGCGTGCTTTAGTTGTACATGTATTTAATTTTATAATCAATGTCTAAAATCAACAAACTGTCAGCGATACAATTCACTACTGTCACTTAGACTTGTACATCTCTATTACAACTGAAATCAATTATCCGAAGGGCATCCCTAGTGTGTGCGTGAGCGTGTGCGTGTGCGTGTGCGTGTGTGTATGTGTGTATGTGTGTGTGTGTGTGTGTGACAAGAGGGTCAAGGCACATTCCTGTTGTGTTCTCATTACTGTAGGTGAGACAGGGTTAAAAGCTCTAGATCAGGTGTAAAACCTGCTGCTACTGTACAGCTGTACCTTCCAGCTTTGCTGAAAGATGAGCCATTTTATGACTGTTGCCCCGACCAAGCACCTTTGCAGTGTTTTACATCTTGAGTAACAGGCACCATGGAATGGCACAAGTACACTTTCACTACAACCAATCAAAACCAAAGTAAAACAACTACCTGGGTCCAGTATTTTCAAAGCACTCCCTCACAGTTTGTCTCTATTATGGCAACAATAGATTCTCTTATTTTTGTTTACTCAATACTGAAATTGTGATAACTACTGTACAGTATATTCAGATACTAAGATTTAATGTCAGATAATACCAAACTAATTATATAGAAGTGTAGCAACATCATAAGGAGGCTGTGTGGTCCAGTGGTTAAAGAAACGGGCTTGTAACCAGGAGCTCCCTGGTTCAAATCCCACCTCAGCCACTGACTCATTGTGTGACCCTGAGCAAGGGTCCGTCTTTCGGGTGAGACGTAGTTGTAAGTGACTCTGCAGCTGATGTATAGTTCACATACCCTAGTCTCTGTAAGTTTGGATAAATGTCTTGGATAAAGGAGTCTGCTAAATAAACAAATAATAATAATCACACATAAAACACACATAATTATAACACACAGGGCAAATTGAATTAAAGAACATTTACCATAATAATAATGGTATTAACCAGTACGCACAACATACCTTTGCTAACAATACCAACTGCAGAACATCAAAATCCTGCTACCGTAGTTGATCACTTGTACCTGTCGTCTAAAACCTGAGTGTCTGGACCAGTCACCTGGTCTAATGCTTGTGTTAGTTATCAAGGTTGCTATCATAAAAAAACAATCACATTAAAAACAGATAGAACACATACAGCACATTATAAAATACCTACACAGCTTAGTCTGCTGAAGTCCCCCCGTGCTCGCTTAGTCTTTCTTTTCCTCCGGAAATCAACGCTGGCGTCCCGTTTAAAAACTTTAGATCTAAAACTCATCCTTGAATGTGGAGCAGCAACGCAGCGTACACACGCAAACCTTACAACAAGAAGGAGAACTTTAGTTTAACTCTGAAACGTGCACTGCTCTGGGAGGGGGAAGTACTCGAGCCTATGTCACAGTCAGCTTGATGTGAGCTCAACAAAGAGGAATAGAAAACCAGCACTCAGACCATTGCTTCCTGCAGCAGTGCTATTTACTGCTAGCAGAGAAACCTTGTGGATAAAGAATGAGCCATTTTAGAAACTTGGATGGATGAGCTTCTGTACAAAGCACTCATTTCAAACGGAACAGACTTACCCAGGAAACCTGATAGGGTAACACTTTACATTATTATATTAAGTGTCTCTAATTACTGATACAATTGTGTACTTATATATATATTGTGCAAAAAGATTCACATATTAAGTACATTGTAACTATGCATAATAACATTGTAATTATGTGTAGGTAGACATGTATTTACTAAGTAACTACTATGTAAATACATAATAATTAGAGATGCTTCATGTAAAGTGTTATTTTTGATAGATGAAAGTGCCTCTGCTGTGGGTTGCCCTGGTGAATGTTCATTTTTCTATACCTGCGTAAAGGATGTGCCTTCTGTATTTTTCTTATTATTATTTTATAAATATTACACCTGCGACTGCCATCCCTTGCAGCATCCTGACATCCACTCTCAATGCAAAAAGAACAGCAGCCATTTTTTATTTGAATTACAATAAGTAAATAACTGTTCTAAATGAGAATATTTTGTTTTTATGTCATTTTGACCACACAACTTTGCACTTCTGTTTTTTTTATTATTATTGAACCGGTGTATCTGAGTGCAATGCCTGGCCTCATTCTTTTTCTGCCTGCACAGCATTACGCTTTTAAAACAAGGCTGCTTTAAGCATGCAACTGTTTCAGTTCTAATATTTATGACTTAACTAAGTGCAGGAGTCTGGGCTAAAACTACTGTAGAACCCTGTAGTCCAGTGGCAATAACATTACAGGTGAGATAAAGGGACACTCCCTTTGCCAAGCTCAGACATTACCTCTAGACAGAATGCTATTTTTTGATATTCAGTGTTTGTTCTGCACACCTAGGTCTAGTATTAACACTGTATTATTAAATCTGTATTAACACTGTGGCCTGATTTAGCTTCCCCCCTTTCTATTAGCAGCTTTTTTTATAAGGAAAACAACACTTGTTGATTTTACAAAATAAAGAACAAACAACATAGACTGTGTGTCTATAGAGACTATACTGAATTATCCTAGTGTAGGTAATTACCCTGTATAGAAAAGACCAAATGTCTACCATGAGGAGTCATCATAAAGTTTGACTGTATTCCGAGTTCTCCTCCAGGTGGATTATTTGTACACATGTACAGTAACCTGCACATGCAAATACTTACAGATATCTTGGTAACACGTTAAAATAATGGCTGCAGATTCATAATGAATTCCAGCTGAATACCACAGGAATACCACCTGAATATACTTCTGCACTTCCTCTGAGTTCGGAAGTAATTCATTTTGAATTCAGCCCTGTTAATTAATCATTATTTTAAAAAGATATAGGTTCCCCTTTCCCCTCAATCCCTTCCAAATGAATTCAGTTTATTCTTCGCTAATTCATACCCTCTTACTCACCCAGCAAGGGAAGTGTTAATTCATTCATGAACGCATGCCTTGTACATGTGATCAACATCATTTGCTACAATGAATACAGGTAATTAAATCCACATGCATTAATGGATGGAGGGGAAAGGGGAACCTAATTGTCTTTTTTTTTAATCAAGATGAATTGACAGGGCTGAATTCAAAATGAATTACTTCTGAACTCAGAGGAAATGCATAAGATATTCAGGTGTTATTCCGGTGGTATTCAGTCGGAATTCATTATGAATTGCTGCCACTATTTTAAAGTGCTACTGATATCTCTTTCATGCAGTTCATCTGCCATTCAAAGCTAATCACCAATCTTTCAAAATGAAGACTGCAAGGTGCTCTGTAAACGACACAGGCTGCTGCTTTGCAGGCAGACAGGAAGTCCTGCACGTATCTCGTGTGGGATTCTAATTGCAAACTTCCTGTACTATGATTACTCACAAAAAGTACGGTCGCAATACAGCAGCAAGTGCATGTGGTAAACATTATTTTATAGAAAAACTTGCACATTTTCTATTTTTGTATTCAGTGCAAGGGAAGCCACAACATTGCTTCACTGTTAGATCCCGATAAAGGCTACTGTAGGGTGACCAAGCCTGTTACTAACGGAAACTTCTTTTTTCTACCTGAGACTGTGGTTATGTGAGGCTCACTATTAAAATACAATGAATTCTCCACGAAGTGGAACCCACAACTCATGTACCTTTGCGTATCACAAGGACTGTTTGCACATGAAGTTAGATTTGGAAATGGCTTACAGCAGGGGTGGTAAACCTGATTTTACCAGGGTTTTTTTGTAATTTGATATTGTAACTATTTTCTTCTGTGACAGGGTGACTGTCCTTGGAATTAGCTTCTGCCTGGCGTTTACATATGTGTTTTTGTATCGGGACACTCAGATTCTACTGTCTAAATGCACATAATTGTTCAAACTACATCAAATAACACTAATTGTAATGTGTGTAATTTGTAATATGCTTGTATAAATATCCTTGTAAAGGTCACATGACCAATGTAAAACAAAAGGAAAAGAGCTTAAAAGTATTTTTTGTTTTGTTCAGATTTAATTATATTATTTACTTATATGTGGTAAAAAAAAAAGAGGTTGGACAATGTTTGTTTTAAAAATACATATTTTTCTATTTGGGTCTTCCTAGTCATGTGACTATAAGGCTGTGCATAAAAGCCAGAAGTTATTGCTCCTGGGACTGGGGGAGAGAAGGCAGTGGCCATTGGATAGAGGAATATACACATAGCAGCAAATGACTGTGTTGCGATTTTGTTTTAATCTCACCTGTGTGCAAGAGGTGAAGCAGTGGGACCAGTTCCCACAGCAACCTCACAAAGCATTTTAATTTTTTTTTAAAGAACTTTGTCAGTACGGGTGCCAGTCCTTATATCTTGTTTGTTTGTTTTTCCTATAGGAAGGTTAACCACTGCTTGCCAGTAAACTGAAAACATGTGGCACAGCTAATGTGCATTATAATAAACTCACTGCAATCACATTGGCTCCTGGGTTTCAAACCACTGTCCTATCGGCTCATGGCATTTGCAGTTCTCTGATTATAATGTATGTTACAGTGTATGGAGTGTTCGCTAACCCTGCTGAAGAGATACAGTAACACTACTCCAAACACATTTCTTTACTTGCATTGCTTCACCTTAGGAAATAAATAATTCTCAATGGAAATATCTGTTTACTCATATATTCAGAAGTTGGGGATTGGGGGCTAAGGGTTTCATTCTTATTCAGAAATCTGAAGTACAGACAAGACAAGGTGAAGGTTAACATGGCTGAGAAATGAAAGCTCTGCTCCATTCTTAGCACATTGTTCTTTCAGATTACATAAGTTTGTGTACATTTCTACTTAGAAGCACAGATCTGTTATGTCTATCTTAAATTGCTTCTCGGAAAGCCATCATCGTCATCATTATTTTTGTAATTATTATAATCCGGCTGCTAGTTACAGCATTGGGTTCATTCTGAAAGAGTTCTTGGCAATGGTTACAAAAACATAAACAGCAAATGAGATGATTGATTCGCATTAGCTTATGTTGTCAGAAATCAAGAGCCTTGCTAATGATCTGAATCTGTATGGCATTCCGAGGGTTTGACAACCAAGTGGATACATTTCGTAAACTACAATCTGGTGGGAGGATAATTCAAGCATCAGCTAAAGAGTTTATTCACATTTGTGATATTGCTCTGATTTGCATGTTATTGGCTATTTTAAAACCCCTCACACACCAAAGACATTTCCTCAACAACAACTGTGTATGTTTAACACTGGCTGGTGTTAGGCTATGAGCGAGAACCGCACCCAACCCATTCCATTGATGGAAGCTCATTCTCTCAGTCAGTGTACCATTCAAGTGGAGAGTTTATTTCTGTTCAAAGAGATGCTTTGAGAGCTCAGAACAGCAGCAGGCTTTCAAAACCGCTCTGACATTGTTCAAACTGTGTAGTGTACAGTAGTGTAGTGCAGTAACTACATGAAATATGCATAGCTGCAGAAACTCCCAGGCCTGCTACAGCATACACAAAGCACTTCACAGGACTGAAATGGGTATTGCAATACTTGAGCAGTTTCGTGAATTTAACCTATTTTTCAATCCCATTGCATACTGTCCCCTTACATGTTTTACTCATGTTTGAGACATCTCTCACAGCACAGCTAAACGACAATGTAACCTAGCAACCAAGGCACGCCTTCCAGTTTATCTGCTCTTCTTTGGGACTGTGGTTTTATTTCCTAAGCCATATACCTGTTTATTCAGGTCAGTTGAGTTTCATGACAAAAGAATAAGTGGCACCCATCCACAATGACTGAAGAGACAAGTAAAATCTAGAAATGTAAGGAGATGCTTCCATCGAAAGACTAGCTTAATGCAAAAACATTTACAGGTTACAGGTTTGCCAGTGAAAACGTGGTTGAGTGAATATAGGTTACTAACTGCATCAAAACTACAATATATGTTTACCATATATATTACAATATTGGGGGTACTGCTGCAATGGTGTAGTTCCCAGAGGCCAAGGTTATTATTAACCGTTTAACCACACAGACCACTGTGTGTGCGTGTGTGTGTGTGTGTGTGTGTGTGTGTGTGTGTGTGTGTGTGTGTGGGAGGTAGCTAAACCACAACAAGTGATCACAATTTCCAATGTGTCATTTTCCAAAAGCCCCTCGAATATACTGACTTGCTGTGGTTACACATGGCAACTGTATTGCATTGACAATACAATACCGTACGATAGATTGATTTTGAAGCTGCCAAACTAACTCCACAGATCCGCTCATAATCACAGATGTTTCTCAGGCATTCCTTATGGCAGTTCAAGTTGCTTTCCAGTGTTTAGGTATCCATTACTTTGCTGCCAGGGATGCTTACAGCATCTTGCTGTTATACTCACATGACTCTGTGTGATCAGTCGCTGTCACCAACAAATATACTTTTCTGTTCCCATTTCAGTGTTCGCCATGAAGGAGAGCGTGCATGCTGCCTAAAAGTATGATTGTGTGAGAAAATCACTCCAGTGCTGTATTTACTCCTTTGCTATAAGGCACCACTAATGGTCCCTGTAGTGTGGAGAGCCTAAATATATGTAATTACATCCTCATTTAAGGTGGTTTGGTATCCTTTTTAATTGGTTCTCTGTTCTATTGTGTAAAATGTAACCTGCATTTACAGGGTGTAAATACTGTAGATGAGCTTCCTGTTTAAAGTCTGTAGATTAGCTAAACTGGACGAATCCCCCCAAAATTGGCCAAACCCTGTTCCCACGGAAGTGTGGCAGAACCGTTTACAGAGAGAAAGATTGTAACTGTACATTATTCTGTAAGTGTCTTTTCCATGTGTCCTCCATGTATGTCCGAATCTTCCTCCTATCTGACTACGGCTGGCTTTTTATAACTCATTCCTGGTAAGACACATTCCAAATGGGTTAGATAAGTGCATGGGTATGTTTTGGGGTTTGAGGAGATTTATCAAATGTCTTCATATTTTTGGACCTGTCTAAAATGTAGAATAATACAAACCATTACCACACTGTATTAACGGCTGTAATTGAATGAGCCAAACATTTTTTTAAATGCACATCTCCTAACCTCCAGCCCTCTACAGTGTTAAGCACACAGCAAACCATGACAGATAGGAGGTGACACACTCCTAATATTAAAACCCCTGTGAAGCCACTGACACAGAGTAAGTGAATTGCATGCTTGCCATAACCATTAACTACAGATTTAGTAAACTATAAAATTGATTAATCTAAAATTCATGTTCCATGAGTTCTGTATTATCTGTTCTGTGCACTGCATGAATTATTTAGGTATCCCAGTTAAAAACTTCAAGCATCCCCACTTCAAATAAAAGCACAATATTGACACTACCCAAGTAATTAAACACCATTAAGAGTCCTGCTGAAAAGCTTTTAATTGAGCTGTTTTGATTCCCCAATAATGCATCAAGTTATATTTAATCTGAAGGGGATGATGATAATTATTCGACATTTGTGTATGCATTTACAGATATACTTGTAATGGTGACTCTTTACTAAGGGCTTCACCATCTCAATTTGTTTCGAGTAGGATTTTTTTTACAGCACAGGGAATCCCTCTGAAGTGTATATGAACCATAACTCCGTGGTTATCCTGGGATTATCCATACATATCGGTGGTTGATGAAATCCAGGGGATCCCCCAGTGGGTTCAAATGCTTCATTACTCCACTAGGCTTTCATTCTGATTGAGCGTTTGTGATGTTTTAGAAAGCTTTCTAATACAACGTGTCAGAAGAGTATTGCCAATGACAGGGTGACAAAGAGCTGTTCGGAAAACAGCGTAAATGAAACATTACGACTAGCAATACTAACTAATGTATAAAAACATTGTGAGATGAGTGCTGCAGTGCTCAAACAACAACACGTGAATGATTTAGAAACTTGTGAGAAAAAGAAGCAATCCTTTAAATATACGGTATACCATGAGCAGAGCAAAGTGGTACAGAGCTCGTTGAAAGCATGGTCAATAACAGATACATGTGGTAAAGCATTGCAACAAGCACGGCTAACCACAGTGATTGGAGAGTATCAAGTAAACATGAACAAATCAGGAGAAACTGACAACTTGTACAGTACAGTATATAGGGGTTACCCTGTGTTAAGTGTTCTTGCATTTCTCTAAAACTGTGATACAAGGCAATTCTTCCACTAGGTCTCTTGTGAGCAACTTTACATACTGATAGCATTGAATGTCACACCTCAGACATATCATATTTTGATACATGATCTGGAGACAAACAAAACGTTTCAGGTTTGCCCTTGGGAATACTGCCCTTCCTAATATTCCATCAGTACCGGCATTCTAACGAGAGCAATCTGGCATGACAGCATGCACAGTGAAGGGTTTCACCCTGAGTGTTTTACAGGACACAGCAGAGTGATATACAGCAGTAGCCCTGTGGACTTACTGAAATTAAACAAACAAGTGAGAGCGCAGTAATAATTCACCTGCACTTGGCACTTTATTGATCAGCCAGCACTGTTATGGTGTCAGTCAAGCTAAATAAAGACATACTCTTAAATGACACTCCATTCTGGTTTCTGTCAATTTTTAAACAACAATTGATATAAAGAACAAATCTAATAGATGTATTTTGACTACACGGATGAAAGCAAAAAGGTTTGTCGAATCTCACGTTTTATTTTTTTAACAACCCTTTCCGTAAAATAAAATACAATAACGGCACAAATGTCCAATCTAATTACATGAGAAGAAATACCACGCAATATCAGATAGAATGCATATGGAGCAGACATCCATTCATGATAGATACTACACATATTCAGCTTTACTTCACCTATCTCCTAACCTGTGAGAATTTATTCTAGATACAACATCAACAAGTTTCTTACAATAGGCAGCAAACAAACCTCTCATCTCCAATAGCAATGTTGCATATTGCAACTACATTTGCATTTATATAAAATTGCATTGCAGGCCAAGGTCACTCATGTGTGAACTTATTTGAGGCTTGCTCAAATAATTCCTAGTATGAATGGCATGATCCTGGCTGGAATCCTTCAAGTGATATCCTGCTAACAAGGCTTGAATACCAGTCAGACTACAAATTGAAAATTCTGCATCATACAGTATGCATACAGTTTACAGCTGGGTGGGAGAGTGACCAGGCGTGGACTGCTTTCGATATGTTTAACATACCTTTGTCAAGGGAAAGTGCTTTTGAAAACAAACAGTGGAGGTACTTCTAGGCTTTTGATGCCATGGTAACTACACTCACATATTTCTATTTAAATCTATTACTGTGTGATGTTGATTTAAAAGTGAGTTTTGATGTTTCTTAATAAAATACACAAAGTCTTTTTTTTTTTAAATTTATAATATGTTTATTAAAATACATGCAGGTAATCATGTCCCAAGCACAGAACAGACAGAATCCAAGTTCTTACGACTTTACAAGATGTTAAATACTGCTTAACACAGGGTGGTTCCCCTCCCCTGTTTCTGGTACGTAACCAGTGGTAAAGCCACCTGTTCCTGGGTGTTGGTACTTTTGCGTGCCCCCCACCCAGCCAAAGCCTGAATTTCAAAGGGTCCTTTGAAATTCAAAGTAACCACATCTTATCCTGTTTCCCCAGACAGACAAGGTGTTGGTGGTGTGTAGTACAGGGGGAGAGATAATTAAGCATGTATTCCTTTTTACCATAACAAGAGAATTGTAAAATGGTTAAAAATGTCTGTCCATGTTGTTGCATGATCTGAGTGAGATACTTAAACATGAAGGAACAGAAAAGTTCAGGTTTCTTAATGCCCACACATACACAGAAATGATAGTACTGTGTGTGTGTGTACCTCAGCTGAGATGTGTTCAAAAGATGTGACAATATGTTTTGAGCTAGCCTTGTAAATGGCTCGTCAGCAAGAAATTACCATTTATGTTAACCAGCTATTGTTGTGTTTATTATGTTGCGTGTGTCAGTTTTTTTCCAGCTGCCAGCTGTTCGTTGGAGAAGCAGCCGTTGGCTAACTTAACCATCTTCTCAAGAATATGCAACTTCAGATGACATGACCACTCGCTCCCACTTCCTCTGCTAATCCTTATGAACTAACAGCGTATAGGAGATTTGTGAATTTACTCACTCAAGTGCACGGAATGTGAGCTGTAAAACAGGCAGATCAAGCAGAATAATATCAGCTGTTATTTCTCTTTCCCATTAACAATGCAATCCACTGCGGGGAAATAAACCATGTTTTATCATTTAAAATGACAGCTATTGATGCATCACTATTTCTTTTTGTTTTTCTTTAATTTGGTGTTTGGGAATCACATGCTCATGAACGCTGATCAGGCTAGGACTGTGTGGAGAGGGAATTAGAAGAGAATAAAATAAGCGTGGCAAACCGGTTTTGGATTCTGGGGTAGATTTGTGATGTCCACTGAGGACACAGTTGTAGACAATTATATTGCAATATTACTACAATAAACAGCTTTACTAATGCTGAATTTCTGAACACAGTACCTTTTTAAAAATGCATTACAATGCTATTGTAAGGCCGTTGGTATTTTACCTTCAGTGTAGCGTGGAAGTAAAGAAGACATACAAATTGGCGGGTGAAGTACTCTGCCTCTGTTTTACTTGTTTTCTTGCAGGATGGAAGTTATAGGACAGACTTTTCACAATACAGATACACAGCGATGGTAATTCAGCAATAACGCGTAATTCAAAACTACTGGTCAGAACAGCATAAGCTAACAACTATTTTTGCTGTTGTTTCTATTCATGTTCCACACTATATTACAAAATGGTTATCGACCATACTATAGATATTCTGCTGTAATACTGCAAACTTACTATTACATAAATACTGTTGTATTAATCATACAGAGTATTTTTGTAAGATAAAGCACTCTGGAAAGGAACAACACTTTGCAATCTACTATGCCACCTTTATTTTTTGCAGTCTTCTTAAAATCTCCATTAGAGAACTTGCAGAAACACAACAGAGGGAATGATATCTGCAAAGCAATCTAACACCTGCTGCACGTCCCTAGGCCCATTCCTCTCAATCAGCACCCTGTCAATTACCTGTCAGTGTATAAACAACAGCATAGCAAAACCTGTATGTGAGAAACACACACAACACAAGTTCATAAAATGTATTGCATAAATAAAGAATGTAATGCCATGAAAACTGTGATAGTCTGTCAGGCAGGCCTTGGTTGTTGAATCCCCAAGCATAATTAATACATTAGAAAGAGCTGGCACAAGGTCCAAGTAAAACTTTGCTACTGTCAAACCTGAATTAAAGACCACATGTATAGAAGAAACACCACTCAATCCCAATACAGTGTATCCGTCATGTAAAATCACTTCCATTTCAACACCATTTTTAGATGAGGATCACCGCTTGAGGTCAAAACGTGATCATATTTAACTTTTAACCTCCATAATTAATGAATAGAGAATACAAAATAAAGAGATGAAGATATTCTGACATAATCTCTGTTCATGAGTGCGGACATCTAAAATCCTACAGTTGATAGTTGCGTGCCCTTATCTTGTTTCTCATAAGTGTAATGTACTGTAAGCTAAATAAGACTTCAGTGAAGAATATAAAAAAATCCCAACCCCACAAAAAATGAGGTTTATTTTAAAACTTGGCCCTGAGTATTGAACTCCGTCAAGTGGAATGACATGGCAACAAATGGTCCAATGTTTTTCCACAGCAACGTGCCGGCAAAGCCTTACATCATCATTTTAGACAATAAAATTATTTCTCATGACAATGACTGTGTGTTTGTCTGTAGAAAGCTGTATTTCTCTGAAAGCATGTGCCATTCTAATCTCTGTATCACCTCATTTCATCAAGAGATCAAATTAAAAAGCTTCTCCTCAGAGAAGGTGTCCAGGGATTTGCTATTGCAACCATCATCGATGCCTCTTATCAATCTCTATCCTTTCTATATGCCCTTTACTATCCATACTGTATCTGAGTGCAGCTGTCATTCCCATTGCTCCAGCACCTGTTAAAACTGTATGTGACGAGAAAACAGCGGGCAATGGTTTCATTCAGCATTACTTAAACATGCATTTTAGTTCTGCACTAGCAGTTTTATTACAGTACTGGTACAGTTAAACTGAACATAGGTGTCTGAAAGTTTGAGGCAAGTCTATTATTTGCATTGCATTAACCTACTTTTTACATCAGCTAAGATGCTGCTTCATCATTTCAAACTGCAGAACAAACCAAGGATGTTGATGGACCATGTGACAAAATACACTGCTACAGCTTCATCCTGTGTGCTTGTGAAACAAACAGAACTGTACTGTTCACAGCAATACAATACAACGCTGTCAGGTAACCCAAACCTTTCCAATCAGCAAATCATTATAATGGAGCGGCAATGGGATGAACTAAACCAGCACGTGTCTAGGCACAGTAATCACAACCTGCAATCCTGCACACTTTTGAGATTTTGCAAGATGAACAGTCTTTGTTACCACAACAGCCTTCCAACATCTTGTAGCCTTCTTGTCTAAACAGTCGATTGCTGCTGTGTTGGCGCAGGGTTTACAGTGTTCACCTTGAAATAATGCAACATACGGGCGCTTCGTTATCAGGCTTGCAGACACACTGCTCTCAGTGCAGATGCAGGTTAACATGCCAAGCACTTTAAATTGTTCCATACGCGAAGGAAAGAGAACAAACATGACATTTTCTTTTCTTTGTCAAGGCAACGAAAGGGATTTGGTACATCTCGTACATCGCGCTTTATCGTTGCTCACGAATTAAACAGAATCGCGAGAAAAGGAAGTGCTGTTTCTTTAACTGAAAGGAATAAAGCAAGCAGAAAAGCACTACTATAAAATAACTGTCCAGATACACCCTAGGGGGACATGTGCCAAGCCAAGACTTTCAGAGGGACATTAGCTCTTGCAAATTTTCCAGTAGGAAAGAAAAAATACTTTTCACAGAAAGGAAGCTTTTGGAAGTAGTAATAATAATAATAATAATAATAATAATAATAATAATAATAATAATAATAATAATGTATATAGCACCTTTCATTACAAGTGATCCCTAGGCACTGCAGGACCCAAATCGAATAAAACAAAAAACAACCCGAAGCCATCCGCCCAAAGTCATGACCCCATCCCCAGACACTGAGGCAATAAGCCAAAAGACAAAAGCCAGAGCAAACCCCCTGCCGTGGGTTGTTTAAACGTTGGCACAACATAGAGGCCAGTCTTGGTTAATCTGAGCTGGCACCCAGGGGGTCATGAGGAGTAACCGAGCAAGGTAAGAAGGGGTAAGAATTAGGTAAGGCACGATGAGTAAGCAGCAAAAGCTTAAATCTAATACAGAATGTGACCGACAGCCAACGAAGCTGAGTGAGCACGGGAGTAATACGCTCAGAGCGCTTAGTGCCAAGGCTTGATATTGGGCTCCAGTAGACAGATATATGCTCTGTTTTAATATGATCACTGCAGGCATAAATGTTCCGGTCTCATCAATCGTGATCACTTTGAAACCATGCATGTACTTTGCAAACACCATCAGCAACATTAATTCAGTTACTTGTCAATCAATACAAACTCAATTTTACTATATGCATGCAGGAAACATTAAAATATTCCATTGACCGATTAAAAGACAGACAGGTTGTACTGAGCAGCAGAGACCATTTCTCTGGTATTCAGCAATGCTTTGCAATAAGACGTTAGATATCTCGCAGCAAATGGAAGCTGTTTAATGCAGCATGGAATCTACCCTGCAGATTTAAACTTCCAGTTTCTAATGACCTGAATACAGACATGCATTTTTCCTCACAGCTACATTGCAGCCCAGTCTTACATCCGGACACAGAGCACCACAACACCATTCCATCTATAGCCATAAGTCTGTTTACAAATTTACACACATGTTTCAACTGCTCTGCTTCTTCAACGTGGCAACGGCTCTTAAAAAAGGCAACACATTAAGCTTTGTACGCGCTCATCATTGGATTGAATATACTGCCATCGAGCTGGGTCTGCAGCAGCTTTAGATTAAAACTAATAATAAAACTAAAAATAAAACTAAACTAAAAAAAAGATTGAATGCATGCACACAGATCCATGAGAAATGATATAATTACACAACAGCTGACTTTTCCATAAGGGCAGATTAATGGCAGAATGTTTCCATGGGAAGTCTGACTAGCAGTCTGGCACATATTCCTGGACTGCATATGCACCACATGTTACATACTTGCAATGAAGAAGAAAAAAGAAGAAAAAAAAGAAAACATATCTTGAGACGTATAACAGAGGGAATGAAAAGCAAAGCATCAGTCAGAAAAGCAACAATCTTGCTAATCCCTGCAATTGCGAATAATGTATTTGTTTACCATAATTATGATGGTCGTGGGTCTGCTCATTCCATCGCAGTCATCAAGTGGCAAGAATTCAAGTGACAATTGCTCCTGGCGCCTTGTGCAGATATGTGCACAGTTCCTCTGTACCACAGAACGAAAGGACTGAAGCAGAACAATGCTGGCAGCACAGCCCATATCTGCATCCTGAAGCTTACAGAGTACTTTCTATCTTTATGCTACTATTTTGGAAAAGACAGTGAATCCTTGTCTCTGAAAACTGCCTACATTGCAGCTGCAGGCAGCTGGATCTCCAATCAGTGCCTGGAATCTCGGTCAGCTGACAAAAGAAAAGGGAAAGCACACACAGACACACACACACATACACTGCTCGGATGCAGAATATAATCATGTAAAAAAATATACAGAGGAGGATTAGACACATTCTTGTTAGCTGAACTCAGAGGGAACTAATTTCTGTTATTGGTCTAAAATGAGCATGCTAATAGGTTTAGTAAACTATGTTTAATTTTTGTAGCCTAGAAATGCTGTTTAGATCTGATCAGTTTGTAAAACATAGGTTCTTTAAATTGCACCTCTCTATCTTTGCTCACTGGTTAGAGCAGCAGTCTGAACGCACAACATGCCGTAGTGCGTTCAGACTGCTGCCCTAACCAGTGAGTACAAAATAATATGGATTTATTTTTTTTGGAAGATGAAACAAGAAGCCTTATTCATAACTCTGTTTGATCAGTTCTCAACAACACAGTCCCTTGGGAAAGCTTGCCTCACATAAACAAGATAGTAGAACATGCATGTGTAATACATGTTTAATGTAATACACATAATATGTTGTATGTTATTTTTAATATATCAAAGGTGCTTTTTTAACAATAGTTTTGACATATTTTAGGATATTTGCTTATGATTCCCAATAAAACAACACATGGAGAAAGGAGTGGCCCTTTTTAAACCCATTGCATGATTGTGATGCCCTTCCTGAATGTGGATGGCATTTACACACTGACTCCCTCCACAGGCATCGTTAACCTTCTATTCCTCTGAGCCTAACACTGCAGTATCACTTATCAGCATGCAGCAATGCCCCTCCGGCAGACTCCCAAGGATTTTTATTTTCCCCTCAAACACAAGCTGATGAAGGATCCTCTCACAGTGTTGAGAGTAACTAGACCTCTGTTGGATGTGGCTAATATTGTGGTACCAACAGAGTCCCCTGGTGGCTGAGAAATCAGAGCCAAATAGTTGATGTAGGTACAGGATTGTGTCAAAGTGGTTAGCAGTGTGCAGGTGCAGGAGTGATGCGGTGATCAATAACAGACAGACAACGATAATCCAGGTGCAAGGGTATTTTATTTGTAATCCAAAGTCTAATGATAAATAATAATGAATGGTAGTACACAAGGCTGTGTACTACTCAGTTTAACCCTGGGGTTTAGTCCCGAAACAATAAACACAGTCTTTAATACACCCACAATATACAAACACGATCACCAGTCCAAAGTGAGTGCTCTAGTGCTCGTGGTGCAAATACAATTTATCGTGAAACAAAGTGCTGTGTTGTCCGGATTTTGTGCTGGCCTGTAGCAACAGCTCCGGATTGTGTTAGCCATCTAAATAACAAACAAGTACAATTAGACACAACAAAAACAAACAAAACACTCACGATTCACAATACGGTACTCCTTCTGGTTAGCATTAACCATAACAAAGGAACAGATCACTTCGCTAAGTCCCCTTTTATACCGTCAATCATGACCCCTTGGTTAACGATTGCAACTGCTCCTCCAATCCGCGGCTGCCACATCGTTTCCCTTCCGGGTCGATGATTTAGTGTACCGTAGCCCCGCCCCCTTTCTAGATAGCCAACCTCCACCTAACCCTGGGAATGAATTGTCTGGCCATCCAGTGCAGGGCACTCTGTTCCCTTAACCCAGCGCCCTCACAGGTCGGGAGGGAGACTTATCACCAAGAATTATTCTGTCTCTGTCACAAGGATACAGCTGAAAAACAAAACAAAAAAAATCTGCTACTTGGCTTACCTAAACCTGTACCGCACCTAACTCATTGGGTCAAAGCATGCCTCGGGGTCTGCTGTATTCAATTTACAGAAACAGTGGCACATCTAAATACTGTTGTCATTAAAACAAGGGTCCTTTTTCACTGTATTTAACATGTCTTGACAATAAGTCAGGGTAGGTTCAAGGAACAACTGGAAAATATAAAACAATCGTTTAAAACAAATGGTATAAGCAGTAATGGGGCATTATTTCACAGCATTTACTTCCTGTCTTTAATTAACGTGAGAAAGAATGGGAAACAAACAGCTTGAGTGCTTAAGTGACCTTGGGTTGTATTAAGTTGTTTGGCTACAGATTGTATTCAGTTGTTTGGCTACAGTTGTGTAACAGCTGCTTTTCTACATGTGAAAACATAGGAGTAAATGTTTTGGAAATCTGACCTAGTGGTTCCATTAAGTTAGATGCAGTGATCAGTAATAAACTGATACTTTCATTAACGTTCAATCCTAACTGTACCGTTACTGACTGGCTGCATACCGTTATATGCACCAGAAGGGGGTGGTCACTGATCACAATGCCTGCAGCTTCACCTCTCCATATGGTACTGGCAATGCCTGAGGACACAACCAACCCAGTGCAAACCGATGCGGTGTAAACTGCAAGAACTACAGAAAGGATTCTTCACACAAGCACTAATGTTACTCATACATAAACACAGGCTACTTGTAAAAGTTGAGTTATCTGGTCCTGAAGACTTGATTACACTTAATTACACACCGTACATAATGATATGGAGGGGCAGTCAAGCTGTTTCTCTTTCCTTTCACTCGCAGATTGCTATTATTCCAGAACTGCTAAACAGACAAGATCACTCAAAGCAAACTATGATATAATGCCAATTTTCCCATCCTGCTTGAGATTACAAATGTGGGCAATGTTTCTAGATGCTATAACTGTAGGTTCAGTTTATACTGTACTGAAAATTCATATTGAGTGATTAACATAAACTAAAAGTAATTAGCCATGGCTGATTAAGCAGTGTGTGGGCTGATCCTTTTGCTTTGCTTGGTATAATCTTTCCATAGATTGCCGGGGATTAGCATGATCCTATATCTCTAACAATCTACTCAAAACCATAACTTTTTTATATACAGTGTCTCTAATTACTTTGCATTTGCATAGTAGTTACTTAGTAAATAAATGTATACTTACATATCATTTTAAAGTTCTTATGCATTGTTACAATGTTACAAATCTTTTTGCACGATATAACCCTAACCCTAGCTCTGATCCTAACCCTAACTCTTTTCTGATACAATTGTGTACTTACATATATCGTGCATAAAGATTGACACATTAAGTACACAGTAACTATGCATAACAATATTGTAATTATGTGTAAGTACACATGTATTTACAAAGTAACTACTATGTAAATACACATTAATTAGAGACACTTAATGTAAAGTGTTACCTTCAAAACATACACAACACAGCAGATTCACTGGATTATTGTACATGGAAACTACTGACCTTGTGCAACACAGCTACCATATTGCCCATGTGTGAGCCCATATTTCTATATCCGACTAGGTCTCTGCAAATAAATAATCTTTACTTGCAGCCCCTTTGTTGTATCAGCAGCCAGTGTTTAAAGAACTAACTGTGTTTTCCTTTATATTTCCCCCATCAATGGTCCTGTTGTCTTGTGCCCACACATGTTGCCACACTAGTGCAGAGTAATCATTTTTGCCCGGCCAACTCAGACGGTCGTGTGCTTGTAATGTGGGCCAATAAAATGTAACGCGTTACGGTAGTAGCATTCTAAAATGGAGCGACAGGGTACCAGAGAGCAAGGAGAAGAGACAGCAACCCTGGGACAGCTGCTGCTACAGACACCGAGTGGTGAGCAGATTAGCAGCATTATTTTAATCAGGCTTGGTCACGTGTTGTATGCGGAACTACATCAAAGACTAATGGCAGATTATAATGTTGCAAAGAGAGCTAAATCCAGCTAACGTGCTCTGAGGAATATTGCTTGTATTCAATAGGAAAAGCAAGTTACATTTGGAATGTGTCTTGTTTTAAGCACCATGATCAAGTCATTCTGAGTGTAGTAAACACGTGATCTCTTTGTCAAGTACGTTAGAACTAGGCAGGATTACCACACATGTTTCTATTGAAAAAAACCCCAATCGCAGGATGTAGAAGCTGTTACACTATAAGCAAACCAAATTACTCTGGTTTTTGTTGTGAGTTTTTTAAGTAGAATTTACAGACCAATTGATCATTAATAAGCAACGTCAACCCATAAATGTCAACCGCTGATAATGTAATAATTGAATTCTTTAGCATTCCTGAGTAAATGGTCTGTTTTTAATCAAATCTAATCATTAAGTTGTTCAATCCACTTTTGTGGGGATAAATAAACCAGGCAAAGTGAATACATAATAAAAATGTGAAAGTTAGTATATTAACTAATTAAGATGTGCCATTAAGCCCTGTTGAACTAATTACCCAGCTTCTTCAAGTTTAATAACCCAATGACCATGCAAAAAACATTTCCTCTCTGGAAGGGCAATCTCCATTAACCTGATTTGGAGGCATATAGAAGTCTTTAGCTCAAACTGATTTATAATGACCTGGTAATAGCTTCACAGATTAGAAAACATAGCCACACATCCAAGTGAATGAGCCCCCGTGGATTAGTAGTAAGGTTTAGAATGTCTTCTTAAGCACAGGAGTTTTTTTTAACCAATAAATGAGTAAATTAATGCCTAGAAAAGAAAAACACTTGTGGACGTGTGCAGCTAAAAACTGTGCATTTGGCACCATCTAGTGTTGAGCACAGAAATGGCAATCAATGATCAGGTGTCTTTGTGTTGCAGCTTTGCATTGTGGTCTAGGTGATAATTACGGATTGATTTTATATGGGTTGAAACAGTCATTATTTAAGTGTCCTTGATCCAGGAGGAAGAGTTAAGGGGAGATTATTTTCTGTATATTAGGGTGTGTGTGTGTGTGTGTGTGTGTGTGTGTGTGTGTGTGTGTGTGTGTGTGTGTGTGTGTGTGTGTGTGTGTATGTATGTGTGTATGCATGTGTATGCATGTGTGTGTGTGTGTGTGTGTGTGTGTGTGTGTGTGTGTGTGTGTGTGTGTGTGCGTGTGTGTATGTGTGTCCATGGAGGGTATTTCTAAGATGGGCTGATTCTTTATATCAGGGGATTAGATTGATAAGCAGAAGAATGATGTCAACAGTTTCTGTTCTGACTCCTACTTTTTCCTCCCTTTTTTTAAAGCAACTTTCACAGAAAAGTAGTAAGAATGAAACTGTGATTAAACAATAAAGTACTTACAAGAAAAAAGAAGGTTTACGAAACCTATTGATAGGTAAATACTGTGGTAGTAAATAAATCCAATATCTTTGTGAACTCAAGAGTAAACAGCATTGGTTCTTTACCCAGCATATTTTCAATAGTGGGTCCTGTCTATGTATGCAACAGTATACTACTTGATGTGGTTCACTGGGCAGCACACTCCACTGCAAACTGGTATCTGTTTCTTTGCAAGAACAATTCAATAAAACAAACAGAACAAACAGACCGGCTTATAACTTGTTCTACTTTAAAAAAAAATGCTGCCATTTTGATTTCATAAGTAAAAGCAGATCCCAAATGAGAACTGAAGCCAGACCACAGAACTCTGTGATTAACAGACTAACTTCGAGGGGAATGCAGTCTGCCAAGGAAATGACTGCACTGCTGTCACTTCAGTATGTTCATTTCAGCTGAAGAGTCTGTAACCTGTGTCAGTCTATAGGCTACTCCTCATAAGCGTTGGTTCTTCTACAATATTCTGGGATATTTGTTTAGAGGGTGCTTCCATAAAGTAAAAGCCTACATAGCTATTTGTTCAGCAAGTGAAATGTTTTCATTAGACTCTAAATATCAGATTCACGGAGTACATTATCTTCCATGATCCACGTCTTCCCTCTGTCTCCTGTGTATTTAACACTAGCCAATATGACAGCCAAGATGGATGGCAAAGCTTCACTGAAGGCTTTTCCTTCTGCTGTTTTTGTTTTGTCTTTCACTATTGTGCCAATTTTCCTTGTCTCTGGAATGTGATACCTGCTAGCAACATAGAGCGGGTCACAGTTAAAGGGATACCATGCACATTTTCATTACTGACAACCTGTTTATTAGGTATGCTTTGTATGAAACCCTAGTGCTGTTTTAGTGCATTATTTACCAAGATTGTTAAGTTATTTTTTTTAATCATGACGGCTGTTTCTGGGAAGACTCTCGACAACTGTAATTTCTTCGTCTGTGGCAACTGTGAGTTAATGGAAAATGTCAATCCGAAAGCAGACCATTTTTAGGGTTGGCATAAAGTTGATTGGCTTAGGGTACTGTATATCCACACGTGCTGTGGCTTATCTAGCCACGGTAAAGTGCTGAATTTTGGAAATGCGAAGGAACAAGCCAGGGGGAATACAATTCTAAAACTGACCACTGGGGGCAGTGCTGAACCCTATATGAATACATTAAACAGTTTACACCACCAAGTTGGAAAATTAATTTTGTAAATACTAATGAATATGACAAAACACATTTTAAATTGAATCATTTATAAACTAAACAATAATGCTGCAGGAGGTATAGCACAAAGCCCCACAGATGGCATACTTGCAGCACTGACATATTACAGTAAATCAGTCCAGTCGCCAGCACACCTCTGAAACAGAAATTTACCACAGGCTAATTCTGACGTCAATGCATGATAAAGAACTGAGGATCTCAACCCCGTGTTTTACCCCACTTTCCTATCCCATCTGAAATGCTCAATGTGAATGTCAGCTCACCGCTGCAACACACTTAACAACCAAAGTCAATGCAGTGCTCCCTGTGGGCCCCTCAGGCAAAATCATCAGCTTGTCACAGGCAGCACTCAGTCTATAACAGCATTGTATGAAGTGGCAAATGCAATACCTTGAGGGAGCATTTCTAGGTCTCCCTCTTAATGGTTGAAATATTTGACCTACTTTACTGTACTGTATCTGACTTTTTGAAGAGCTGTCCCAACCTGTACTGGCATTCTGGGGTCAAGCAAAATACACTCCCACACATGTACAGAGACACATACTGTGCACACATGTGCACGTGTACACACAGCTGTCTATATGTACACCAGAAAGTGTGTAGAAACATGTGCGAGCCAGCGAGAGACACAGAGAGACAGGGAGAGAGCAAGAGAGAGAGAGAGAGAGAGAGAGAGAGAGAGAGAGAGAGAGAGAGAGAGAGAGAGAGAGAGAGAGAAATGTCTTTCTTCTTATCTAAGATTCAATATCATCCTCACTCTACAATGACAACTTCTAGGAATCAGAGGCTAATCTAGCTGCAGGCTACCCTACAGTTTCCACACTTGCCAAGACTGAGTTGGGTCCAGCAGGTCACTGTGTAATAATTAAACACAGACAAGAATGTTTTTAAAAAGGTAAATACAGTATGTATCTTTTTGCTCAGTATATCTATATTTTAATAAGATACTTCCACCTGGTGAACCTACTGATTACTGTACCTCAGTAACTCACAGGCTGTCCCTTTAGATTTTCTAGGTACAAATGGTCTCAAATGATGTTACCCCATTAAGATGTTCTTTAGAGCTTGGAAAGAAAGCATTCTCTGATCCCTAGCTTGGAACTCAAAGATGCAGTTTCTTTGCATGTGTGGTCCAGTGGTTAAAGAAAAGGGCTTGTAACCTGGAGGTCCCCGGTTCAAATCCCACCTCAGCCACTGACTCATTGTGTGACCCTGAGCAAGTCAGTTAACCTCCTTGTGCTCAGTCTTTCGGGTGAGACATAATTGTAAGTGACTCTGCAGCTGATGCATAGTTCACACCCCCTAGTCTCTGTAAGTCGCCTTGGATAAAGGCGTCTGCTAAATAAACTAATAATAATAATAATAATAATAATAATAATAATAATAATAATAATAATAAACCTAGAGGGCTCTAATGATCTGTTCTGATTTTTTTTTTTTTGCCTATCGTAATACTGCCATTTGATGCAGCTTTTAAGCAATATAATGTAGTGTATGATTGTTTGTTTCCAACTGCTTATAAGATTGTGAATAAGAAATACATAGCTTTGTTCTTCAGCCATGGAGGTATAAGCCAAAATTTTTACTGTGCTCATGAGACAATTTTTCATTTAATTTATCACAATTTACCATCAGCGAAACCAGGGGCCCTAAAGATGATCCTTCAACTTCTTCCGCTGGTACTCCAGTGCAAACAGCCCTTAATAACACCACCAGCCGTGTGATTTCATTAATCAATACAGTTCTGGCAATTAAGCAGCCTTTCATCTAGAAGGCGACACATGCAGCTCAAAAGACAACAACTGCAAAGTGACTTAATCCCTGTGGTTAAAACGCCTTTTCAGTTTGTCACACAGTGAAGCACGTCCTGCAAACTCATGCAGATTCTGTGAATTCCCGCTCATTCCCGAGACCCTAAGCTGATGGTTTCGTACTGTCACCATCCACAATGAAAGCCAATCAAGTAATATGTTTGAACACATAAATCAAATCAATCTAAACACATCATAGGATCTGTGCCTGCATGCAGCACACGCTTTTGTGTAAATAGTCTGGGTAACACTTTACATTAAATGTCTCTAGTTACTTAGTAAATGCTTGTGCACTTACACACAATTACAACGTTAGTATGCATAGTTACAATGTAATTAATGTGTAAGTCTCTTTGCACCATATAAACCTAACCCTTTCCTGATACAAATGTGTTCTTACATATATTGTGGGAAAAGATTTATAGATTAAGCACAATGTAACTATGTATAATAACATTGTAATTATGCATATGTACACATGTATTTACTAAGTAACTGCTAAACAAATGCAAAGTAACTAAAGACACTTAATGGGAAGTGCTACCATAGTCTGTTATGCAAGTCAGCTTTAACTATGGAGCAGATCCAACAGACTTCAAAAGAGCATTCAGTTAGCATTTTCTCCTATATTCAGGACAGCAAGGAATACAGATGTGTTCCACAAGCAAATAATGATTCCACTACAGCAGACCTCCCCCCATGTCTGTGAAGGAATTAGAGGAGGTCATCAACATTGTACTGGCAGCCAATTCTATTTACTTTTCACAGAGGGAGCAGAGCTTGTGATACTGTTTCTATTAGCGTATCACAGAAACTTCATTTTGTTCTTTGTTTTAATTTCCTTTTGTCTTCAGAAGTGCAGTGGAGCGATAGGGGTTTGGGATCAAGCCCTGAGTGCTGTAAAGCTTCCAAGTTCTTATCCTGTTCCCTGCAGTATTCAGAACACATGGCACATGGTTTGCTGCTAGATCCAGCCTCGACTGTGCCATTGCCTTGAGCTGAACTGTGCTGCAAAGGGAAAGGGAGGGAGAGCTGGTATATGGCACTCTGCATGCTACAGTACAGTGCAGCTTTTATCTCAAAGGGTACTATATATCCACGACTGTAGTGAGAATGAGAAACAGCAGGCAAGGTCAGGCTTGGAACCTTTGGGTGACCTTCTCCTGAGTCACATCTAGATAGAATGTGCATATAACAATGAGAAGTGATTCGAAGGACTGGTGTGAGGAACACTAGATTCATAAAACTAGCTCCCACACTGCTTAAATAATAATAATAATAATAATAATAATAATAATAATAATAATAATAATAATAATAACTAACTTTCTCTAGGTTACTGAATCAATTATATATATATATATACAGTATATATATATTTTTTTTTTTTGAGAAAGAATTAAAGAAAAACATGAAATGCTCATGAAGCTTTCCATGCTGTTAGCAATGTCACACAGGTGCTCCAAAGTATGGCATAAGAATATTCCCTGGCACACAATTAATGGCACACATATAATAAATATATCAGCCAGCTGTTTACTGATTGGGAATTAACAAAAAATGAGAGTTAGGATATACTGTATGGTAATGTGCTTGTAGAATGTGTTAATGAGCCTTCCAAAAGATGAAAGCTAATGTTTTCTGCCCTCATATTAAAATGTATATCCAACTCATCCAAAGCAAATCTTACAGAAGCTGGCAAATATGAAATCTCAAAATACTGTACAGTAGTCACACACACACACACACACACACACACACACACACACACACACACAAGTTGCTGTGTTTACAAGATCATATTTTTCTGGAGTCACTTCATTTGCTATTTATTCTCTTGAGACGGGAGGAACTGTGATAAAGCTGCAGATTAACAAGGTCATCCTCCGAGCAGTAGAAATATTGAATCACGTGTGATGTCTGACCCACTTATTGTGCATTCCAGCTACACCAACTAATACAAGCCTTGTGATCTCAGAGTTGTTCAGGCTTCTGAATAAAGATCAGCTTTCATCAAAAGGGCCGGGGCGCTTTTAAAAACACAATAACATTACACGTGTTACAATAACACTAAATAGTATCTGTATTTATTGTCAGCAGTTGCTACTGTACTTGCACAGCGTTGCAGTGGGTCTGGCGTCAGATCGTTAATCAGTGCATTTTATCTCAAATGCTTTCCTGTCTGAGCAGGCAGAGGTTTTATCTTTAAAGAAGTCTGACTTTTTTAATGCAGCTGGTCGCTGAGATGAAGCTGCTACAGCCTGATCTGATTAATGCTCATGAAGCAGTGCCTGTGGATTTCTGTATTCACTCGTTGCTAGAGAGAACATTAAAGAGCACCAGTGGTTCTGAGTTAAGAAAGAGGATCGTGATTTGATGATGTAACCTATAAAGACTGCAATTGGAACTGAATATTGAATCAGTTACTTGATTTGTGTACTTCAGTATGATCTTTCCTGTGGATAACAGTGACATCACTGTCCTGCAAAGTATCATTTTAAACATGTGCCCACAAATACACTTAGTAGTTAAAGAGAGGTAAAAGATGATAATTATCGACATATTAAGCAGTAAAATCTTAAACACCATAAATGTCGAGAGGAAGAGAAACAAAACCACTTCCTGCAAGTTTAACATAAGTCCACCAGTACTGGTTAATGTGCATTGCAAAATAATTTTTATTTCCTCAATTTTCTATCATTACTTGATTTTCCTTTTTTTACTGCGGTTTTAATTCAAAGTATTTAAAAATATATTTTACAATAATAATAAAATACTAATATGGTCGTTCCATTATTAAATTGAATGTTGAAGTGCCTCTGTGATTGTTTTTTAGACAGCTTTTTATTCCTGTTGAAATTTATTTAAGTTTCCAAACTCGTGTTTAATGTGCCATGTTAAGTGTGATACCTTTTCATTGCTCTTGTGTAATTTATATGTTGTGTAATTTCACCATCATGTTTTACTTTTCACATGACACATAGAACAGCAGAGACTTTGGAAACAAACAAATGTTTCAACAGAAATAACAGGATCTACATTTACACTATATTCAATATGTTATAAAATAATTCTGTGAAAAAAACAGAATGACATACACACACACACATTGCTATATCAAAGGAATCTGACAGTTATTTAGTGTCAAGGGAGCCACTTATTCTAATTTAAACATAGTTAAAACCACATCCCTCTCCTTTTCAGTGTGCATATGTTACTGGACGAGATTACAGCTAATCCACTTGGGGTTTAACATTTATTCCCCTGTTTAACACATTGTAAAATCAGTTTTCTCATGAAACTAAGAAGAGGAATAGGGTTGAAATCACTCTTGGTGCTGTGCACTAACACAGGAATGTGATGTAAAAATGAAAAGAATCCCCAAGCGTGGCTCAAAATATCAACTGCTCAAAAATTAACCCTTTCAGCCCCGAATTATTTTTGTTGAACTGAAGAATGTGAAATTAAGTTATACAATTCAAAAAGGAACTCCTTTATTGAGTATACATGAGAACAACTTAAATTTGACCAAAGGAACATTTCTAACATCTTAAAATATAGAGGCATTGAATGTCTTGGTAGTGATAAAATATAAAAACCAGCTCTGCTGAATATGTTCTACTCACCTGTGTAGCTACTTGAGGCTTGACTTGTCTTTTATTATAGATATACGAAACATTTAAAATAACCTTTGCTATACAATACCTGACTTGTGACCTCTGTTTCTTATAGAACTAAGGGGAGAGAGCAGTTGGTGGCCTCAGCTCTGTTTAGATACAGTAGCTTCTAAATATAAACTACATACTCCTGCTGATCCCAATGGGTTAGCATTGAAATATCTAGCTGGGGTTTTATTCAGAAATCCTATCGTCTGATAGCAGAAAAGCATGTCAAAATGCCAGAATAATCTTTACTTGGAGTCAGGTTTAATGTAAGGCTATAATGTAACATACTCTGACTGCTCCATAGCTGGCAGCTCAATCTGATGGTGTTTAAGCACAGGGACGCTGGGCAGAATGATAAACACAACTGGGGACCTGGATGATCTCAGGACTGGAGGAACAAGCAGATGTTAAAAGATTAGCGGCAGGATGATGTTCTACTTGAGACCTGTAGTCTTCGTAAGCCACACATTCAATCGACCAATAATATTCTGAGTTGCAGTAGTTATCCAACCTGTTGATCTCTGGTAATCTAAGAATCTCACAATGGAAAATGTCCTAATGTAAAACAGTTAATAAAACACACTGCAGAGTATTAAGTGTAATACTAGCATACTGAAAGCAGAGACAAGCATGGTAACAGTGTATGGATTTCTCTCACTAAACCAATCATCTCAGCATCATTTGTAACAGGAAAATAGTCAAAAATGTCAGTAAACATAATACCCACTGTAACTTTATCCAAAACTAGAACGAATACAGGCTTTAACTATCTGAGGTTATTTAGCAGGTTCCTGCTGTGTATAATACAGTTCAGACAGACAGATTGAAGTTAAATACTGTAGGCTGCACTAATGGTCACACATTCTAACCTCACTTTAACAGGTACAGCGCAACTCAAGCTCGGTGTAATTTCACCACTCTTCATGTGCACTGAACAATGAGAGTGAGGTCAGGCAATGTCACAGACATTCAAGACAGACATGTTCCATCTCCCCAGTGTAACCATTGCACCGTACAAACTGCATTCTGCTGCCAGCTGTATTTCTAGCAGGTTATCCTTTCATCTGGGGATTTAAATCAACCTCCTGTCTGGCTGTGTAGAAACCCTAGAGACGAGCGCTGCAAGGCAAAGAGGAGAGAGCGGCGAGAGAGAGAGCGAGGTAGACTTCACCAGTGGCATAAGTTTGAAGCAGCTCTTTTGAAGGGCTTCTTTAGAAACGGTTTGTATCCCTGGTACAATCTCAGAAGCCAGGGGGCCCAGAAGCAGGGGCCCAGAAGCAGGGAGTAGAATGCCAAGAAGCCATGTGACATACACAAGAAAAAACTGCCGTCAGCCTACAGGTTTAATTATTCATATCACTCTGACAGATGCAGATAATGTAGCTCTGAGCAGAATTATCTATGTACTGCATGTAAACTTCAGAACCTGAGTCTTCCAGATTTGAGAATTGAACCCCATCTGTGTGGTGGGACGTAACCTAGTTAGGAGCAATGTAATCCAGACAATGCACTGTACATTGTGCTTGTATTTCTGAAAGTCTAAACAGCTGCACTATTTGAAAACGGAACTTGGATTGCTTTCAGCTCAAGCCTACTGGAATACTTGAAGGGGCAGTGGGAGCTGACTGGAATTCTCTCTCAGAGAGCGTGTTTACAATATGGTACGTGGTCTGATGACTATCTCCATGCCAGTTCTGTTGAAATACATTCCAACTGGTTTTGATTTTCTGTGCCCCCCAACGCAATGGTGTTGTTTAGCAGATGCTTTTATTGTCACTGGAATTAACCATCAAGCAGGCTTTCACACACTTGCTTCCCTATACTCTGTTACTTGACACTCACAATACTGCCTCACAATGTACTTAACCACCGGACTAAAGGGTGAGATCCACAAACACAGATAGTTATTAGCCCTTAAGTCCTGTTAAATCACCTCACCAGGAATGGTCAGCGTTATCCACACTAGAAGTGCACCACTCAGCCCAACACAGTCTTATCTTTTCACTCCAAAACTCATTTCCCACACTCACACACAAACGAGAAGCCACAAGACTCTAGAGTTTGAATACTCAATTACTTTGAGCAAGCCTCTTGAATGCAACAACTGAGAAGAAGAAAGGAAGGAAGGGACAGACAGACAGACAGACAGACAGACAGACAGACAGACAGACAGACAGATACAGTAGATAGAAAGCTTGAATGACTTATTGGCAATACTGTACATGCTTCAGATTGCCCTCTCGCAGTAAGTATCTCAGGCGCATTGTAATTAGAAGTTCGTTCAAGGGCCCTTTACAGTTCTGCTCCCTTTGGCACTCTGTGTCTTTTCATTATTTCATTAATTGGCCATTTAGCATTTCCACTGTGCACACACTCATTTCAGTTAATTTTCTAAAGTGATTGTAACATTTGTTATACTGGATAAGTAATTAAGCCCAGGATTTTCTGATGATAAAACGTCTGTGCATTTGGATAGACCATCATTACAAAGATCTTGGGCTTGCCATTGTCTGATATCGATGGCTATCCATGTAACAAAAGTTCAATTTTCATGGAAAGACTCCAAAAATGTGATGCTCCAGTTTAATACTGTAAGATGCTCTCATTGTTTCACTGAAAGCAATACAAAAACCAGATGCATAAAGTCCATGTGAGATGTTCTCAGCTGTCTACACAGCAGCTTTGTGTGCAACTCTGAAGCAGAAGGACTTCCTCCAATAAGTGACCAGTCACCTGATGGGACGTGTGGGAGGGAATCACCATCCGGACCAGTGAGGTGCACACATGGATACTAAAGTGGCACGGCTGTGAAAAAGGACACCTAATACTGTATTGACTGGCATGCAGGACCATACTCCAGCAATGTGTTAGAGCTCAGATTGGGAGTCATCGTAAGAGATCAATATACCAACCGTGCAGCATCCCTACAGTTAGGACTGTATCTGATGAGTGGAATGAGAAGCTCAAAGTTACAAAATACCCTCATTGCAACATTTCCACTGAGCTGCAAATCTAAAGCCCATTAAAATATAACTTTAGAGAGTCTCTGCCCTACTGTGTCCTAAAGACTACACTGCTATACAATTTTCCCTGTCTCAGTGATATAACATTGCCACAAAAGTAGAGCAAAAGGATACTGCATAAAGTCCATGTGCATATGTACTGTACCTTGCAGGCTTAATTATCCTTATCATTGAACACTAACATGCTTTCTTTTGACAGGCCGCAGATAATTTCGCTTAGAGCTGAATCTTCTGGATGCCCACATGAATGCTGTCATTTGAATGGCCTGAATCATCAAGATGTGGGTCATTACATTTCCGTACTACTACAATGCTTGTGTGGGAGGCAGCAGCTGACTTGAGAGAGCACTCCAAACACAGTGCTTCTTTTTTGTTGTTATTTTTTTGAGTGCCCAATTATTTTACCCCCGGTTTTCACCCCAGTTTAGAATGTCCAATTATGTTCACTGCTGCAATTCCCCACACAGCTCAGGATAATTGAAGACTCAGTGGGTGTCCTTATCTCTCACAACCAAGCCAACATCCTCTTTTACACCCAGGAACTCAAGAGCGGATGTCAGCCAGCTGCTGGCCTCTGGAGGACAAAGGCCAGCCCTGCAGGTGTCCACCTGAACTCACTAGGCATCTGGCCAGTTGCTGACAGTTTTGCCTCTTTTCCCTGCTGCAGCACCAGAGCCAATGCGACGCTCCTGCTGGAATACCCAGCAAAGACGCCAGTCTTCGTACACCAGGCTGCAAACCTGCGCTCCCTTGATTGTATGACTCCCCCTGCACACCACGCAGCCAAGCTTTAACCAGGTGAGCCACTCTGGGACCCTCAGTGTTTCTAATGTGTCTTTGAACAAAACTACAAGCAGCACTGTGGTCACTGTGGACTCCCAACCCCAATGAATCCTTCCAAGTGTATTTACTGTATAAGGAGTACAATATGTTCTTTCAACAACTTTTCAACAAGAATGACCTAGAGTTTAACCTTCTAAAGTGATTTATCTGCTTTGAAGACTTGCCCCCTCCCCCCTATTTTTAGAACACTGATTATGACACATCAGTAACGCTTTTAAGCAAAAGGAGATTGCCATGTTATTTCCCACTGACGCTGTAGTTAAAGATACTGCAACTGTCATGTTTGAGGTTAAAGTGTGTGGGGCCCTTCTGAGTGACTATGTAGAAGGTGAAACAGCCATAATAAGCTATATAACACTTTTACATTGCACCCTTATCACTGTTAAGTTCTTAACCATTTCATGCATGGAGATTTCTAGTCTTTATATGGTGACATATGGAAGACCTCATATAAAGCAATGGGAAAATCTATACTTATATACATATATAAAAATGTATATTTATTATGTGTCCAAATCTACTTTTTTCCCCAGCTATTTTCAATATTTCATGCATGGAAGGGTTAATACGGTATCTGGAAAATATCTCAACACCACTAAAGCAGCCCTCTGCTTTGCAATGTTGGCTCACAAGTATTACAGTCCTTCAATGTCCCATTGTGATAAAAAAAAAACTGCAGTTCCTCACAGTTTCAGTAAAGCAGGATGGCATCGCTTGTGTTAACTTGAGTTCTAACTGGAACCCAGTCCAGCAAAAAGAAAAAAGCAAGAGGGGACTCCAATATCCATCTGCTAACAAAGACTATATGCACTGACCAACATGGAGGAGAGGGCTACTCTATAATGTTGTACCTTCAATTCAGGAACTAATACTTGTATTGCTGCATTTAATACAACAACTGCAAAGTACCAGTAGTTGTAGTGTTGCTAACTTAACCGTCTCGTTCGGATGCTAATTTTAAACGTCATAATATGAATAGCAGTTATGAGACGTTTTCGTCTTGCATCGCTTTCTTCATAATTCGTCTGTATCTAGACTGCGCTCATCTGCATGCCTGCTTGGCATTTGTTCTTCAATGAGACTTGAATGGTATTTCCCGCGGAAATCACACTGCTGTCATGTAGCTCAAGGGTTTTTTGTTTTTTTTTTGTCCTTGGAAAATCCCGAAAATTACACAACAGAGTACCCGATTTTCCAGTAACAAGGTGAACTTGTTAAAGCAATTGAAACAAAAACTATGTTATACAGGCTTCATTAGATACCGCTGCATAAAAATAACTAATACATTCATGTTAGAATGTATTTTATTCCCCCTTCAGTAGCCTATATGGATTTATGCTAACCTTCCTTGTTTGAATCCTCAACGTTTATACAACACACTACACGTACAATATTGGTATGGACCAAACGTACATATCCATATGTACCTTCATTTTCTATCCAATAGTTTAGAGCTGCTCTCGCTACAGTTCCGATATTCTATAATCACCTAATCGATTCATCTTAATTTCTATATCGGTATTTTGTAAAGTAAATAGGCTACATTATATTTATTATGAGTGAGCGCAATATTAATAATACACTTTAAATAACCCCAAAAGTTCTACAGCCTGATATATCACCATACGGTCCCCGTACGTATGTTTTCTATTTAAATAAATCTACTTCAATGAGATAACAAGCCTTCGTTATTATTAGTACAGGTAGATAGCATGGATCAGTGACCGGTTTCACAGCCAATCAAAGACTGCATACATTTCATTTGTCAACACCATTATCCAAGGACTCACCGTAGTAACAGTCGAGTGCCTGACCGCATTGGAAGCGTTCTGTCTGATCTCCGCCGCTGTCCCCGGTTTCAGGAGGTTCTTTGTAAATCTCCGGGCCGATTCTGCTGCCATTTCTTCATTAGTACTGAGCGACTTTTAACGGAGTCGTTGCAGTGGTTTCCACAGCCCCTACTCAATCAAGCTGATTGTGGTCTTGCCTCCAGCAGTCTCAGGAAGCGGAACTAGTGTCTTTCTGAAAGGCACTGAAAGGCTTTTCACTTTCTGTTTCTTCTGATTTAAATGTAAAAAAAAAAAAACGTTGCTCTCCTTCATACAGTATGATATATAATTTAATGTATGGCTGAAAACGGTTAATAAATAGCACACCCCCCCAAAAAAAACACACACACATTTAGCTTTATATCCATTGACAAAACTGTTCCATGTTTCACTGGTTTACTGGTATTTAAATGAATAACGCCACTTCAACAGAAGATTATCATTGCAAGCATCAAATTTCAAGAATGGTATTTTATTCTTTAGCACCATCTAGCGTAGAAAAATAGGAATTTAAAAACTGCACACACTTTCCTTGTACAGCGATTTTGATGTTACATATTAACAATAACAGACCCCCTTTGGAAATGTGTGAGGCAGGCGCATCACACAGGGCTAGGCACTCCACACACAGGCAGAGGGCGGGCGCCAACCCGGGACCTCTCTCGCTAAAGCATAGCGCCTATACCATAATACAAAACAGCCGGCTCCTTTGCAAGCAGTGTATATCGGGCTTATGTCCATGTGTGTGATTAATCTACCGAACCAAAAACTATACTGTTATGACAGTATTTTGTGATCACGCGACCCCCCTGCAATAGCCATGCGACCCCCTTTTGGGTCGGGACCCCCAGTTCGAGAAACCCTGGTCTATATGATGGTCTAGCCACATGATTGCACACCCACACAGACGTCATATTCTGCCATGCTGACATCAATTATACAGTATTGTATTGTATTATATGAAGAAATGCGCCCTTAGACTTCAACTCATAACCATTTTGACTAATACACATGAGTAATAATAGTTTCTTATGTTGCCCACAAAATCTGTCAATAACCACTGGTTAATAGTGGATAACTATTGCCCTCTAAAGTCGCACCTTAGCTGAGAGATCCAGTACCGGAACACAGTATCCTGAATGTTGATATGAAAATAAACGAGGAAACAGTGACATCTAGTGGATCAAGTCTTTAACAAGCGGCAACATATAAATTGAGACCTGTTCATTGCAATTGAACAAACTTTAATACCTAAAAAGATGAACAGCTGAAATACAGAACATTTTGAAATAGCCATTCTTCAAAAACACTGACCTTCCAAATCCTTCCTTGACAACCATTTTGACAGCAGGCTTCAGTCATTTGGTAAATCAGCTATGATACTTACACTCAATGTCATGATGTGGCAGATATTTGGAAGGATTTTAAATACTTAGGGCATGTGTACTCTTTGTTTTCCAGATGTTGTTTTGGACAGTGACTGCGCTTTTTAATCCAGAGAGAGTGAGAGAGAAAGATAATTCATCTTCAGTGACTGGAAGCCTCCTCCTGCAGCTTCCCATCAACATCTCAACAGCAGTTTCCAGTTTCTTTGTTTTGCTGAAGCACCCGAGGACACCCTGGGACAGTCAAGCAGTGTTTGCCAGTGTTTGCTGAGGGTGTTGTCGGTAGAATATTGTGCCCGTGGTTACGGTTGGGCCCCAATAAAGACACCGAATATTGCACTGGATTTTTTTCCAGTGTAAAGTTTTGCAGCCTGTTATACCGTAAAAGGCTGGCAATCTTAACTGCTCCTGTTTCTGTGCAAAAGTTTAACTATTTTTGCTTAGCCAACCTTCTTCTGTCTGGAAAGGTTATACCATAAGCAACGTTTCTAACCATTGCTAAAATGAATGCCATGCGATCTTTCTTAAGATTAGCATCATCATGAGAACTGGAAGGCAGTATGATATCCAACATTATGTTACTGGGAAGGGATATATGTTTAAACTATCAATGCAGTCTTGCACTTCACACACCTGCACGATGAAGACCAACAGCACTGACATCTGTATGAAGAGGCCTGTACAATATTGAAAGAATCACTAGGTCTACACACGTGTACGCTGTTTTTGAGTTTATGCTTCCTCTCCTGTCAACGTTTTACAAACAAAACTCCCCTCACCAGGGCTGGGAGCTGCTGGACTGTACAGACACAACTGGTTTGATTGTAAATTATTGACGTGTTGCTTCGCCTGGCCATATGTTCTTGCCTTGTCTTGCTGCTTTCAACAGTGTTTCCACAAATAGCACAGTCTTTTAACTATGGCTCCCGACTGCAGCGTTGAAAGAGGAAACTCTGCAACAAACAAACAAACAAAAAAAAAAATAGGATTCCACAAGTAGTGACTGTTTTATATTTGATAAATCGAGGGACCGGGATGTGTGTATGTGTGGCTTTTGTTATTTATACATTTTGTCTACATTTTGAAATAACACTACATCGCATAATAATATAGATGAATCTGTCCTGGATTGGATTTCAATAACATTACGTGCTTATTTACTATACAATGTCATGCGTATTTCAAAGCTCTTCCATATGCAGTGGTGCAGTGACTGAGGCCTTCATGAACACGCTCATTAAATAATATTTTGCTTGCTTGTAAACACGCTGCGCAGATGAAATCCAATACTTCAAATCGTCTCTCTTGATAATTAAATACCATATGGGGCAGCAAATCGCTGTTTCCGTCTAGCAGGTGTTCGGGGTCCAAATGAAATAAGTGGAAAACACAGACAAGTTGCTTTCTAATCTAACTGCTCAAACCATAATACACACAGATACACGACATTGCTCCAGCATGGAGAACAGACTGCATCCACAGAAAAAAAGATGAAAGAAAGTATCGCAAAGAAGCTATGGTATATAGACTGTACTCCAGCAAGATCCACTGGCAGAAATATAAATTATAATTGCTGTTCTTATATTACACCACTAGATGGCGGTATTGGAGCGCAATATCGTTGAATTGAGTAATACTGAATTACTTTCTCTTACAATAATATATTTATAAAAAAAGTAATTCCGTAAATTAGATTTACTCTGACTAATATCAATACACCTTCATTGGACATAATGGGATCCAGCACTCATATGTACAGACATGTTCTTTACTGGGCTTTGTCATACTTAGCTGTGCTTTACCATGTGTGAATGATCTATCTTCACTTATGGTTTTTACTGTTGTATACTTCAATACACTTTCCCATGCTTTTACCATGTTGTTAATAACCCTGGAAAGGATTAGTATTACATTAATAAGAAGTGGGTTTAATGAGTATACTATTTCTGGAAAGGTATTTGTTTGAGATCATAAAGATAAATGATACAGGTTATATTTGCAACTGCATTTAGTAGAAAAAAAAGATTTAAAGTACAATTGCCCTTTCTTCTGGGATGTATTTAATTAAAATAAAGAACCTCACCACATACAAAGTAGTTTGGAAGTGAAATATGTGTTGAAGTGCTGGTTTACATTTATTTCTATGGCGCTCTTTATTCATTTTGTTAAAAGATTTTTCTTCTGAAAAGTAAAACAATACTGGAAACTGGCATATGGTTTCATAAAAACACAAGACATGATTTCATTTGGCATTTATTTTGGCATCTGCTTACAATTATGTAAAAATGAACACGCATGTGTATACTTTAAACACAATTAAAACGATAATGTACAATTATTTTATCAATTATATAATATATAATTGATTAAAAAAAAAACATATTTGAAAAACAGCATATTTGATACCTGTAAAGTTATTGTAGAAGACAAACAAAAAAAGTTGCCTATAGATTGGGTTGAACACCAAACAGACAATTAAGATCAATTTCTCCATTTGCAGTAGGTTCATTTCTATTACAGAAACCTGAGTCACCCCTTAATTCACTATTGGCTCATAAAAAATAGAAACTATCCTGTGAATAAATAACTTCAAAGTAATTTTTGCTTTGTGGCTTCATTTTTCTTTTCATTTTTTTTTTCTTTTTGTAACTGGTAAAATGTCAATGCAGCTTTGATGTAATAAACAACATTATGTAATATTTATATTACATTTATTTTTCTTTACCCATGTAAAATCACGCTACATGACTTTTACAACTGATAATGGCTCTTTGCCTCAATTAAAGGCTACAGCTGTACATAAGAACTGGGTTGCCCGGTGTGTACACACAGGACTAGATTCATGATGGGAACAATACTGTTTAGGGTACAGTTAATAAAAGATGCACACCTCATACAGCACTGTGCGGGAAACCGTTCATGCCCTAAGGCACTGTGATGATAAAAAAGCGTTTTTGTCACCAAAGAGTACCCCTGACCTCTGTTGATGTTATATCATATATATTTATATATACACACACCTTCACGCACACACACAATCTTTGTTTCCATTGTTAGAATGAAAGTACTGTGTGTATTAGAAAGGAACATTAATAAAGGGTTTGCTCTGCTGTTTGGGGAAATGTGTTTCAGCACCTGGGATCAGAAACAAATGTATCAGGTTTTGTTGATTTAATTTTTTTTTTTAATTTGACCCGTTTCCTTCACCAAGGGGACTGTTTGAAGCACTGGGTCTAATTAAAGAAAACAGGAAAATAAATACATAGATAAAATGAACTCTCTTAAAGAGATCTCTTTAAAATGAACTGAGATCTCTTTAAAATGAACCGAGATCTATTTAAAATGAAACGAGATCTCTTTAAAATGAACTGAGATCTCTTTAAAAATGAACCGAGATCTCTTTAAAATGAACCGAGACCTCTTTAAAAATGAACCGAGATCTCTTTAAAATGAACTGAGACCTCTTTAAAAATGAGATCTCTTTAAAATGAACCGAGACCTCTTTAAAAATGAACCGAGATCTCTTTAAAATGAACCGAGATCTCTTTAAAATGAACCGATATCTCTTTTTTTTAATGGACTGAGACATTATTTTTAAGGGATTAGCATCTGATAAAACATGTGCTTTAGTAATATCTGACCCTTGTCTCACTCAATGCTGTCTGTAGTTTATTTTCTGATGAATGATCCACCAATTTAAGGCTTACAGTCTGCTCTTGGCAGGCTGCCTTTGCACTCCTTGGATACTAAATGTCATTTTGAAAGCTTTATGGCTTTGACCAGTAAACTTGGAGTGTTGTTATTCAGTGTTTCGGAATGGGATCAAATCGGTAACACTTTACAAGTGTGTCTAATTACTGTGTATTTATCAAGTAGTTACTCAGTAAATGCATGTGTACTTACACATACTTACAATATTATTATCCATAGTTACAATGTACTTAATGTGTACATCTTTTTGCACAATAGATATAAGTAACAAACTTGTATAAGGAAACGGTTAGGGTTAGGGAAGGGTTAGGGAAGGGTTAGGGTTAAGGTTAGGTTTGTATTATGCATAAGTACACATGTATTTACTAAGTAATCAGAGACACTTGTAATGTAAAGTGTTACCACATAATCATCAACAGGCTGTGGTATCATATTTTTTTAAATAAAAACCCAATAAAATATAAAAAAGCAAGGGCACAATGGGGCTCTTTGTAAAGTAAATTAATAATATATCTAAGGAGCTTTCAGTTATAAAGTATCCCATTTAATTTCCTACAAAAACTTACAGTGCCTGTAAAAGTATGACAGTAACCTTAGCAGAACACATGGGAGCAAAAGCACTGTTCCCATATAAGATGTTGATGTCCATAGCACAGCCAGTGTATGACTTAGGGGTCGAATAGTTGAGACTAATAGCCATTAAAAAAAAAAAGTGAAAGTGAAAAGTGAATCATGCATTTGAATGGATATCTGGTGTTTTCTAGTTTGTAACACTCTGCTGTTTGTGTGCTATATTAGAAAACGTCTTGGAATGTTTTTAATTCATTTATTGATGTTCAAAAATGTAATTCATATGTTAATAAATTGCAACTGGTAACTGCACTTCCGTCCAGAAAACCATGTGCTTCACAATCACTTCACATCTGAAACCGTGCGCTTCACAGTCACTTCACATCTGAAACCGTGCGCTTCACAGTCACTTCACATCTGAAACCACACGCATCACAATCACTTCACATCTGAAACCGCACACATCACAATCACTTCACATCTGAAACCGCACACATCACAATCACTTCACATCTGAAACCGTGCGCTTCACAATCACTTCACATCTGAAACCGTGCGCTTCACAATCACTTCACATCTGAAACAGCACGCCTCACAATCACTTCACATCTGAAACCGTGCGCTTCACAATCACTTCACATCTGAAACCACATGCATCACAATCACTTCACATCTGAAACCGTGCGCTTCACAATCACTTCACATCTGAAACCGTGCGCTTCACAGTCACTTCACATCTGAAACCATGCGCTTCACAATCACTTCACATCTGAAACCATGCGCTTCACAATCACTTCACATCTGAAACCGTGCGCTTCACAATCACTTCACATCTGAAACCATGCGCTTCACAGTCACTTCACATCTGAAACCGCACGCCTCACAGTCACTTCACATCTGAAACCGCACACATCACAGTCACTTCACATCTGAAACCGCACGCCTCACAGTCACTTCACATCTGAAACCGTGCGCTTCACAATCACTTCACATCTGAAACCATGTGCTTCACAATCACTTCACGTCTGAAACCGCGCGCCTCACAGTCACTTCACGTCTGAAACCGTGCGTTTCACAATCACTTCACATCTGAAACCATGTGCTTCACAATCACTTCACATCTGAAACCGTGTGCTTCACAATCACTTCACATCTGAAACCACACGCATCACAATCACTTCACATCTGAAACCGTGTGCTTCACAATCACTTCACATCTGAAACCGCTACCACAGTCACTTCACGTCTGAAACCGTGCGCTTCACAATCACTTCACATCTGAAACCGTGCGCTTCACAATCACTTCACATCTGAAACCGTGCGCTTCACAATCACTTCACATCTGAAACCATGTGCTTCACAATCACTTCACATCTGAAACCGTGCGCTTCACAATCACTTCACATCTGAAACCATGCGCTTCACAATCACTTCACATCTGAAACCATGTGCTTCACAATCACTTCACATCTGAAACCATGCGCTTCACAATCACTTCACATCTGAAACCATGTGCTTCACAGTCACTTCACATCTGAAACCGCATGCCTCACAATCACTTCACAACTAGTTGATTCTATATTTCAAGAACAAATGTGGTTGCAATAATATTTATTTATTTGTTTAGTTAGATATTCGCTGGAAAAGCCATACAAGCTACAATCAGCTTGTTTCAAAGGCATCCCAGGAAGCAGGCAGAAGCAAGTGCCAGTTACATACAAGCATACAGCAAGCACACAGTTTCACAATCCATGTGTTATTGTATTCACATCGCATCACATACAATCACAAGGCTGCTTCAAACAACAATCTCTTAAAATGAGAAAGTGACACTGTGGATCTTTTCTAGGGGTGCTGTATTCCAGTCTGAGGGGACAGACAAATAATAAGGTTACATTTTTTCAGAATGGTTAACAAAAGTATTGCTATGAAACAATACTGTACCCTGGTCTTTATGAAACGTTACTGAACCTGGTCTTTGACGGTTCCTGCAGACAGATCCACATCACTGTGAGTCAGGAAGCTCTCATTAGAATTACTGCGTGTGAGGTACAGCCCATATTTATCAACAGCAGTGAAATCCATTATCCTGTCCCTGTGAATGAATCAGGTGAAAGAAGGATAAAGAAAACCCTTTATAAATACGTTGGATTTCCAGTCCCGTAAGCATGGGGATGATTTCTTTAAATGCAGGCAGATTCTACCTGATCACCCTCAACTTCAGTGCAAGGTCCCAGTGATTGAAACTGGCTGGCACAGGTCTGAAGCAGTGGAAAAGCCACTTGATCTGATTGTTATCAACCCATTGAATGGAACATTATCAAGCAATCTCATCTCATTCCTGAGAGCCAGCAGGGACCTGCACACACCAACTAGCATGCTGTGCAGGAGGCTCTTATCAGTGATTTGTATGGACTACAGGTACTGTCGCTACACTGTTAATGTGAATGCTTTCAGGAACAGACTTTCTACTTTACATTGCAATTCTCAACTTTGAAGCCAAGCTTGTAGGTTAAAAAGAAAGTACATTTGTAATTGAAATTCTCATAATTGTATTTGTATTATTTGTTTTATTATTTTCTGGACTGAGAAGGTTGCAGTATGTAGGACCTGGGAGTACGAAGGAGGTCTCATACTGGCCCATTCAAATAAGACGATATTCCTTGACATTTGTTCCCATTCAATGGGTTGATTGCTACAACAGCGGCTAAGAAAACACAAGAGCGAGAATTTTCACTGTACAGTATGTAATTCGTGTTTATATTCTTAAGGAATGCCCTGTATGATGTGTAATGCAGGAACAATGTATAACCTGCTCGATAATAAGGCAAGAAAAAGTTGAAAATGCTTTATAAAATAAAACTTATAGTCAATATACATGCATATGACTACATTTACTGTGTGGTTTTAGGACCATAAAACCCCATCAAAAGTGTTTAAAAGTACCTCAGCTTGTAAAATGAGACCACAGTTATGGTAAGATATATTGTAATTTAGTAAGCAAATAGACTACAGTTTTGATTTCATTCTCATTTGTACACAAATGTATTGGGTTTACATTCAGTGTAATTTCTCAACTGCAACAAATCACAGACACAGTACAAGGCGAGCTGATGTAACGACGCAAGCGGGTTTTATATGGCATGGAATATCGCTTGTGGCAAGCATCCTTATTCAGATGAATTCATCTTTTTATAAAATTGGAATGTTGGTGCTAGACTAGAGACTAAATGTTATATAGCAGGTCTAAAAATGTAATTATATTTACATATCTTACGTCTCGTCATGAGCAGGTAGTGTAATCCCTTTCAAAATAAATACAGTGCATTTGTCATTCACAAAGCACTAAAAAGTATTTAATACACGCAGCTGTCATACACAAACAGAATCCTTACAAAAAGATTTCTTTTATGAGGTGTTTTTCGTGAAATCAGGGCAGTTACCGTATTTTGCTTCAATAAAACAATATATTTTCATAGGGTCAGGAAGTTTGGCCACCCGTAGTATATGTTATTGAAGTTTTTCTTTTATTATTGTTCTTTGTCTACAATTCTGATATATATATATATATATATATATATATATATATATATATATATATATATATATATATATATATATATATATATCATCATCATCATCTTCAGCCTTTTTCATAAGTATGCAAACGTTAAAATACATACTGTATACAGAATACCTTTATTAGACAGCATCCTAAAAAACAGCCATATGTAGGCTATATATTTAATTAGACTTTAATTAGTCATGTAATACTGGTAGTTCTCACACTGGTTACTGCAGACTCACAGACTCACAAAGGACCTGTCGATGATTCTTGTTCATGTTCAGAAACACTGTACTTTATAGCAGGTAAGAAACTCAAACAAAAAGGTGAATTTTGTTCAATGCTCATTATGGCCTAAGGCCTGTAGAAATGTCCATATTTTATAAATAATAAAAACTATACTGCAGTTCTGTTTTGCCAGTCTGCTGCTGCTAGTGTTGTGTCACACAATATTAACTGACAATATTAAATACACATGCTGGATATATTAATCCCGCAGTCTCGGTGTCTACAGTATATGATCTGTGCATTAATAAATTAACCCTATGTGTAACCAAATTTAAATCATGTTTTGAAAACGTAAATGATGTATCATTAAGTTACTCTAAAGTTGCACCCGAAATTGAGTTGTTTTCATTGGCTTCGTCACAAGACATGAATATAGAGTAAACAGTGTTAAGAATACATCAGTATTAATGTACAACGATGGCTCAAAATGTCACCTGATCGTTTGATCTGCAAACTGGAGGATATGGCAAACTAAGGACTATTTAAAAGATATTAAATTCATACGTCAGCCATTAACTGCAATAACCTTTAATGTTCGATGAACTCATTCAGTTCAGGTATGCTTTTTTCATTATAATAGGATATTTAAAACCGTTTGGAGACTTCACATATATTTGTCTGACACTTTTATTTCCTACTATATATTAGGAACTTGGACTACATGGATTTACTTTGGCAGAACCGACTTGGAAACAACTTGGCATAACCCCATTTTCAAACGCCCTTTTATGATTTATCTATAAATCAGCAAGCTCTGTTTTGAAAGCCTGGTTTAAAAATAAAAACAGACGAGAGGTTTAAACACAGAAACTACGTATCCATGAAGCACTGGATGACAATGACATGGGGCCATACATAGAAGCAGTATAATAATATGTATGCAATAAAGCAGATAAAACAAATCAATTTAGACTCAAACAAGTCATTTTAATTGTGAAGTAAGAGATAATCAGCTATAAGTGCAAGCCCCAAATTCCCCACATTCACATAATATTGTGGCCTTTCGTTATGTTGTCAATTACACACACACACACACACACACACACACACACACACACACACACACACACACACACACACACACACACACACACACACACACACAAAAGTGCAAAATCAAAAAGAAAAAGGTAATGTAGGTACACAAAAATGTGAATAATTGATAAACAAATCAATTATATCAGGACGTTTCGAACTACAAGTGGATGGATATGTGTGTGTATGTATTTATGTATGCATAATTGATGACACAAAATCCAGCTGTTATTACTTCTATTATATATGTATAGATACACACATTCAACGTTTTCTGTTCAAATGTATATATAAAATAAAATCCTTGTACTTGAATCACTATGTATCACTGTTAGTTAGTAGCTAACTCTTGCTGACTGATCTGTTATAGCAAGCTCCACTCAGAAAAGAATGGACATTCTCTCCTGCAGAGGTACACACTGGATGCAGCCTGGGGTAAGAGAAAAAGATAAAAGGCTGCAATGAGGTCGAGATTTGCTTTGTCCATGACAGCTGCATATTAATCTAAAGAATTTCTGACAAATACACCCCTAGAGCCCTAATCATAAACCAAGGATAAAAACTTGAAACAAGATTGATTTCATCTTTAAGGGATGACTTCTTTGAAACTGCAGTTGTTGTTTTTTTTGTTGTTTTAATACTTCAACAAACATCAGCCATATTGTGACAGATAAAGTACTAACATAACAACTTCATACTCATTTTGTAATTGAAAGATGAAATAACGGGGTTTCCATACTCTCTGTGCCAGCGTTTTACTGTCTTTGAATATTAAAGAGATTGTGGTTCCTAATGCAATGGTTTCTTTAACAGACAGGAGTTGCATTGCCTCCTAAAATCCACCTCATTATATAACTGATCGGTTCCTGGTAGATTTCTAATTTGCTCTCTGGCAATCAAAGTGACACTTCAACAAATGGGGACATATTAAAGTCAAAAGCAGGACATGTTTTAAAATGTTATAAAGCCAGTTACAAATGTTTTACACCAGCAAAGAGAAGCTCTGGGGGTGAGTTACGATACAGATGGTCACCCCCTGGAGGGATTACATTTTTTTGTTAAGTCCTCCCCCTGGTGGGCAATAGATGTGATTACTGGTTACCTAGTTAAATCTTTGAATTCTCTCTATTATGGAGCCAGCTCTTCAGCAAGGTCTCTCGTTCAGCCCCCTAACATTTCATATTTAATTTACAGCCTTCTGTAGCGTATTGCTTGATCAGCAGACAATGGGAGCTAATACATTTTAGTTTAAGGAAACGATTAACATTTGAGATGTATGACTCTTAAACCTCCATTAGGACAGACTGCATCAATTGCAACAAGAGCTTTTACTTCTGAAAGGCTCTTAAAATAATCTATGGCTAGTCCGTCGATAATGTTAAAATAGTTTACTTGTCTGGTAGATACTTGCTTTTTTCCTCCCTGAAAGAAAAACAGAAGTCTGTAAGCACTCTTTTAATGGGGACAACTAATGTGCTAAATTGGTTGGGGGCAGTGGTGCTGGAACAATTTTTATAGTGGGAGTGCTGAAAGCCATTGAACAAAACTGTAACCCCTGTATATGATGGAAGCAGGTGCACAGTACTTCAATCCGCACCCCCAGCACCCCTAGTTCCAGCTCCCCTGGTTGGGGGTAAGGTTATACCAGCTGGTCCAATTGGTGAAGATTAAAAAATTAAAAATTAGATTTAAAAAAAATACATTAAGCAATAGTAGTTGTTCATTTCTAACTTAATAGTTTAATATGGTCATCATTTTCCTTGCCTGCATGCAGCTGTACCGTGTATTAAAAAAAGTGACACGATTAAAATAACAATGCAGAATTTAAAAATATGGCAGAGAACACAATATTTAAAGTTTGCATAATTATTCTTGGGTGCACTAAAGTAGTCATTGCACTGTTTAAATATTCAGCAGTGAACCAGACACAGCCAACCAACAGTAAAGGGCATTCATTTAGGAATGATGTTGGAGTGTCTATGCATGGTTTAGTACTATAAACTTTCTTTGCTTATCTTTTGATATGAGCATTTCTGAATACAGTACCCACAATGCACAGAGGCGTGGTAAAACTTTGATTTTGTTTATTATTATTATTCAATGTTAATATGTTTCTAAATGTAGATGTAATTATATCATATTCACTCCTTTCATGCACCCACACCCTTTGCATACAGGAGTGTTGAAAAAACAGTATATTTTGGTTCAAGACTTCCTTCTCAGTTGGATACAATTGCTTTAATTTCTAATTATTGGCATTAAAATAAAACAAACACACAAAGAAATTGCCCTCTCTATTTAATTCTTATCTCAGCAGTTTTCGTTTTTACTTCCTTAAATTAGCCATTCCAATTTGTTCAGCATGCTGGCTATAATAGGCTGCACTCAAATAAACATTCATCTGCACGCACGATGCCTCTGGGTCAGGCTGCTTGAAGGATATCGTCCATAGCACATACAGCTGAAACGGTACACAAAATCCATTGCTTTATGTGCCAAGAACAACATTCTAATCAGTTGGTTTCCTCTCATTAAAATGTAATTAGTTTGACATACGTTTCCTGCATAAGAAAGTATTGGCCACTTAGCACTCATTAGGAAAAAGAAAAGTATCACACCAAGAGCTTCTTGTAAGGAGAGAATAGAAACTGCACATACTCTTTCCTGTTCAGAGGTGATCTGTAGGAGTATTCCTTTGGAGCTGAAACAGAGAGAGGCGCAAATAATTCATTATCTTGTTCAGATCTCTCTTCGAGACCTGCGTTAGCCATTTTTAATCTAAAACCATTACAGTTTGGAATATAAATTCAATTAGGTAGAATTTATGAAACACTGCAGTTCATCTCTTATTTAAAAAATTATAACCTTGGTGATATAAAAGAAAAAAAAACAACTTTGCAGGGTGTGTTTGTTTAACAACTCGTATCAATTTGATGAAGTATTCAAATGAAATGTTGTGCTGCTGTATTTCATTGTCATATTTTGCTCTACAGTAAGATTTCACATTATAACAGTATTCCACACTTTTATAATATTATTATTGGTATTATTGGTATTTTGTTTTTCCCACGATAGCTTAACCAGTGTGGTCCCGCATAGTTTTAATTTCGTAAATACAGATTTAATGAAGTACAACACACAGTAAGTCCATGGCTGGACTGGAATTTGAAGCTGCAGTCTCTTTAACTTAGTGTTCACCACTAAACATGCAGCCTACTCCAATTCAATGTGTACAGTATGTGTATGTGCATTAATGTGTTTGTGTGGAGAAATAGGACACTAGCACTACACCTAATAACAAAATCCTGTTAAATGGTTAACACTGAAGAACTCTTTTTTTCAGCCTGTACCTCAAAAACACATTCCTGTAATTATATCAAAAATCCTACTTTATTATAAAGTATCAAAACCGAAACACACGGTACATACTGTATCAGTATTATCCTTTTGATTTATTTGACATAATACAAAGCCGCTGTGAACACGCAGGGCTGCTGATACAATCATATTAAATTAGGTGAAATGGTCCAGCAAAGCTATTGCAATGACAAGCACAGGTGAGCTTCAACTCACTAGGCTCATCTGCAATAAACACAGTAAAGCATATGGCCTTGATCTGTATACCTCTTGAATTCTACTTGAATACCTAAACCCCTTAGGCCTGTACTGTACACCCACACACATACAAAACAGATCATGTGTTTGACCTTGAACAGCAATATTTTGCTGTCTGGGCAAGTAACTTGAAACAAAGTTTTAATTGTAACCCCTGATAATTTTGATGTCCTTATAAACACAACCATAACTCCGCTCTGAATGCTGCCATACGGGTAAAAGCAGCCTTGGTGTTTGCAATATTCCACATCTGTCCAGCTCCATTGAATTTCTTTTCTTAATGAATCATGAAGTTTGTCTTAAACACTAATAACACTGTTTGCGAAAGGAAAATGTAAGTTTGTTTTCCTTTAATTAAGTATGTGATTCTTGACCTTCATCCTTGAAGGCTTGCCATTGCGAATGTTAAAAAGGCTCAGGAACAGTTTAGTTAAAACACATTATTAATTAATGATGGGGGGGTTAAGATAAATATGACAAAGTCACAGATGTAAACTGCCCAGGAAATGTAAGCACCCCAAGTGAAATGAAATACAATGATAGGAAATGGCAACTAGAAACACAAATTAGGTTCATGTAAGCTGATGTAAACTTCTGGGCACAGCAAATGAGTCAGTCACTCGTACAGGCCTCGTTATTTCCTTGTATTACTTAAAGAGGCAAGACATATTCTGTAACACTTTAGTTTACGGATCTGGTATGAATGATTAGAAACAATAGCAACAAAAAAGGCAAAAGTGTATAATAATAGTCTTATTATGTCTAAACATATGGTATAGATTGTTTATAATCACTTATAACGGATATCTAAACTAAAGTGTTGCCAAATATTCTTCATTACATGTGGGTAAAATACTCTGACAAGTGTGTCGGGTGACAAGTGTGTGTGGTTGAGTCTCCTCCTGCAATTGTCTCATCAGCAAGGCAGCCGAGAAGCTGTTTGTACTCAATATCAGGACTCTCACCTCAAATTACTGACCTTTACTGCTTGATCCACCTTGAGATGAGCGCACACTATCAATCTTGTGTTGTGCAACAGAAAAGCATGGTTACCCAATGTCAAAAAAAAGGGCAGTTTGATCAATGAATCCTGCAAGGCATGTTTCAACCTCCCACTACTCCTTCGTGCAAACTTTACTGCAAAAGATTCACAGCAGCCAGGAATCCCTTTCAGACATCTGCTCTAGCTTGACCCAGAATTACTGCGTGGGCAACTGCGCTACGAGAAGCAATCCTGGAACCATTGTTCACAGTTTGCACTGTTTATTATTATTATTATTATTATTATTATTATTATTATTATTATTATTATTATTAATAATAATTTTGACAGCCTTTTAGCACTGGCTAACAGTGTTCTATACATTAGGTGTGTGACCTCACAGTGTACAGCCTTTCATTAGCCATACAAACGTGTTCTAATTATCAACTACAAAAAACGTGTTCCAAAAGCAAAACCAAATCACAATATACAGTATATATATATATATATATATATATATATATATATATATATATATATATATATATATATAATTGCTACTGTGGCAAAGTTTCACAAAGCAATATGGTTACAATTGTCTAGCGGAGATAGGGATAAGTTCAGGATGGCCTGGAATTATCTCCAAATACATCCAAGTGACTTTAATGGTTGCTCACACAGTATACTACGCATAAGGCTTGGGGTTTTGTTGTTCTTGTCCGAATATCTATTGAATTTCTCATGGATTGATGGTTATTGAAGGTGCAATATGTGTACATTATGCAGCAGCAGTCTGGATAGAGGGGTGTGATATGTAGTTACAAACATTTGCTTTATATTTCTAATCTCATGCCATTCACCTGTATTTATTCATTTACAGAAGCAGAAGTTATCTGCTCCATGTACACTCATTTCTGACTTCCGGGCCTTTTATAACTCATTCTCTAACTGTTTGTAAAAAGTGAAAGTCACAGCATTCAGCTACAGACTGTACACAAAGTCCTGGTTGCAGGTTAATTCCATTTGGTGTGAAAATGCATTGCACTGGAGATTAGCATCAGAAGACCCCCTTTTTTTAAATGGATGCTTTAAACCTAAGGAAATGTTATCTGGTTTAAATAGTTCTATTCTCTACAGTCCCTGGACTCATTTAAAATAAATGGATGCTGGGATTCATAAATCATTCACAGTTTTATTATATTTATTTTCGTTTTGGACTTGGATACCATATTAGTATGATATTAGTAATAAGCAATAAACCAGACAGCAACTAAGATCATTATAGACTGAATTATTTAATTTATATATATATATATATATATATATATATATATATATATATATATATATATATATATATATATATATATATATATATATATATACTGTTTTAAATGACTCTTCAAAACAGGAAGCCCTGGTCAGAAGGAAGATGGTGCTGTTTGATGTGGAGTCTGGCAGGTGTTTCATCTATAACACCACAGGCTAGCCTGTAGAGACTCCATACTTACACTCTTGATTCTCATAGTCGGACAAGATGGTGTATTATTTTTTTAAAAAACACCTTGGGGTCCTTTAAGATCAAGCATCGGCATCATCAACTGAATTAGTGATCACAAAGTAGCCTCTTTATTTATCAGTATAACTAAAATGACACCATAACTGATATTAATGTGCTGAGTCTGCAGTGATTATGTTCTGCCATATGAACTATTAGTAATTATGCAATTGTCTCTTTTACAGCTACAGTATATCTGTAAATGCATCATATGGCAGACAGTATTTTAACGTCAAGCACTGGGTTAAACGGTTTGGTATTTTTCAATACATTTATACCCACATGCAATTAACTATACCAAAATGAAATTAACTCAAGATATAATGTGGTGTGAGTAAAAAGTAAAACAATAGGATATAATATATGTAAGAGTCAGAGGACACATATTGATTACATTTCACCCCACAGGCTACTACAGTATATAGATACTGTATAGTGAAATATCTCAAGGCAACGTGAAATGCCTATACATGTATACTGTAGCGGTCTGGATTTGGGGTGCAATATACAGGCGGAGTAAGCCTGGAAGGAAATACCCCCCCCAAAAAAATACAGTACTGAAGATGTGCAAATGCAAGAAATACAGTCCCAAGAAAACTGGTCTTATCTAATGAAAGACAATCTAACAAAATCCAAATGCATACATATAGATTTCCCATTATAGCCTACTTAAATAAAGCAAATAACAAACACAGATAGATGACTGTATAGGTCTCTTGTCCTGTGGAAGAGGAATTTGTTGTAGTTTCACTTCAGAGTAATTCATTGTTTGTTTGTTTTAACAGCTAATGTTAGCCTGTTGTTCTTTGCAGGTTGTGCTTCATAATCATCACAATGTTCCTTCAGAGGTCAAAGTGGTTTTATTGTGTTCATTAGCAATAATACTAGCTAGCCAGACATCAGTAAGTCCATAAAGTAAAAGCTGCTGGACGCCAAATTACCCTCGTACAAAATCAATTAACACCTCTTGGGACATCATTATTGTCACACTAAGGCACCTGATATCCTCCAGGACAGATAAGTGATTTGTGAGATTATAATGGTGACCGTAGTATAGGCTTCAGAGCTTCTTCTAAAGCATGAGCCACCCTTGATGTGCAGGACACCTGCTTCAGGACAAAGTGGCAGCCCGCATTTTTAAACACGTTCCTGTTTCAGAGGTGCCTGAAATGTCACAGGCATTGCCAGCACTGTAAAACGTGCCGCAATGGTTTTATTTAAGGATTGTTTTAAAACAGATATTGTCCCTGCTTGTCATAATTGCATCTTTGCAGGTAGCTCATTCTGACATTATGATGGATTGTTCCTGGTTGTGCATGCTGTCCACAGCTTGATGTGATACCATCAACGCATGTGGCCAGTTTCAGAAGCCATAACAGTACGTTTCCTTTATTAAAAGCATGCACCCGTTGCTGTGATTCTGCTGATTCTGCCTTGAAATCTGGTAACAGCACATTGATGTCGGATTGCCCACACATGAACTTAAAGTTAAAACAAACATACCCCCAAGCAAGTTCTTCACTTTTTTTTTTAAACAATGTCAAAAAACAGCAGTGATTATATTTCCCCTGAACATAAGTAATTCAATGAAAAGGTAAAAAAAAAAATACAGCAGGGCACAAACACTCGGCTTTGGCATTTGAGACACCTCTAATTTCAAACCCAGTCTTGGAATGAATTAGACAAGTGTTGTGATGAGACCATGACATAATTTGCAATAATAGTCACAACAGGAAGTCTGCGCTCTACAGCAGTCCAGAGATAAAGGGCCTCATTCACTTAAAGGCAGTAAATGACCAGAATTACCGCGTGGCAGGGGGAAGCCACACCGCGCCCAGAAATGAACCAGCGGTAGCTCTATTCACTAATCTAATTATATGCACAAATAAAGCAAGCTAAATGATTAATTTGCAAGTTGTCACAATGCACGGAATTCAGCACAAAGAATTCAACACGTGGAATTATTCATGAGTTTTTAGGATTGTTTTTGTGGTGTGGTCCTGACCCAAACACGGACCCTGTTTAATTAATAAAGTAGTTTTGTTAGAAATGATGAAAATAAGGAAGTTATAAGCCTGTCCACCTAGCAACAAAGCTGTAATTTTGACTGACTTTAATACATGTTTTTATTTTGAATATAACCAACAATATTCATTATAGATATCATCCTGTTGTTATCTCTACTGGACCTGGCAGCCAATAATTGGTTCAATTAAGTAACTGCAAGATTTTTTGAAACGAAAACCAGCAGCCACAGTAGCTCTCCAGGACCAGGGTTGGAGACCCCTCCACTAAGGCTTCCACTAATTCAAATATGTTGACATTACGTGTTTTTCCACTTTCTGTGCTCTTTTTAAACAGTCCTGTGATTGTGACCGGCTTGTTCGGTAAAAGTTTGATTTTCTTGTTTTTGTGTACTGCTCTGTCAGATGCTTGTCAATAATACCTTTTCTTAGATGATCCAAAGACATTACAAAACAGAATCTCACCATCTGTATGCAACGTCCTCTTTCGCGATCTTCTGTTGAAATGAATGTAGCTTTTTTATTTGTCGGCTGTCTGCATTTTTAATGTTAATCATACACTGCAAGCTAATAAATCAACACTATTTAAACATTTAAACTTTCTGCCTCTGACTTGCATGTTACATAACTGTACAGTGTGAGGAATTCACCAATCATGAAGCCGGAGTTTGTTTGGCCCAGTTGCCATAGTAACCAATTGCATGACATTGACGCCAGACCGTGTACAGCTACTGTAGCGCTGCTTCTACTTGATAAAAGTATGAAATGAACAGGGGAGGTGAAGAGTAATGTAAAATACTGTAAGGAAAATAAAAAGCATGTTTTTCACGCTAGGCAGTCAAATAAATGATTTCTGTGAAATTTGTGATATCGTGAATTTTCTGGGGCCCTACATATAAGGCTTGTATTATCTGTGCTCAATCTGTATCTAGTTATTCCCTTCTCCTCACACAGCCCTAGTAACGTCTGACTCTTCTTCTTGCGCTCCTGCGCAGCTCTTCTGCTGGTTCTGTGACACCGCCTGATTTCAATAAGCGGTACACTTAACACACGCAGAGGCACTTGGTAAAGTCAGCACCTTTAAGTGGATATGGTTTTCATATCAAGCAACCCCCTCGCGGAATTAGGGGAAATAATTTAAATACATTTCCATAAATTAACATTATTAATTGTATTTAAATGACTCACATGCGATACCTCTTTACTCGCGATTCATTCCACGCGTAAGGTCATGTGCCACTGCTTAGTTAATGCAGCAGGTGCACAAAGCACGCAGCAAGGGGCGTTCTGCGTGCAAAACACGTTACCCCTGTTTAGTGCATGAGGCCCAAAGAAGCATCAATACTGAACTACCATCTCACTTTAGGTTACAGTGCAAACATATACACCAGTGAAACAGAGTAGGTAGACACAGTGTTTACCCATGCTGTGCTGTGCCCCTTCTTGAACTAACATAAGGTTTGGGTACAGTAGCAAAATGGATTGAACTGTTTACTCTGCCATAACTGTGCGGGGGATACGGTGTGCCACCTTTGCACACCCACTGAAGTGTGTGATAACCTCAATATATCACCTCTGCATTCACCCCATCTCCTACACATGCCCGCACGGTTTAAAAATAAAACTGATAGATACAGAAATTCCACAGAGGCTGAAAATCCAATTCACGCTTCTCTTTTGTTATAACAAGCTTGGAATAGGAACACCAGGGATTAACTTTGCATGATCTCTTTCTAAATTAGAGTTTTGTGCCGAATGTTTTAAAGTGCCTGTATTTCTCCAAACAACACCCATGCATGTGGCATGCATTTTGGTGCCAGAAACTGCATGTGCAAGCTAACTTATGTTTTTGGCTCAGATCGCGGGGTATTTAATTAAGGCTTTCCTGTCTAACATGATCTAATGTCATTGAACAAGGCTATGTTCTTTGTTAGCAGTGCTCTTAGCTTCAGACTCCTCTGTGTATTAGAAACCATGGTAACAGAACAGTAGCTAAAGCCAATGAGATAATGAGAAACTCTCATATAGCAATTGTGTTTTCAGAGGAACGTAAGTTCCCCTGGGTGGTATCTCGCGATCCTATGACTTTCCATAGAATCTTTAAGAATCGTCTCAGAATTGCGAGCCCTTTGTTCGAGGGCCTTGTAAACAAGAAGCTACGATGTAGCCTCTCTCTCTCTCTCTCTCTCTCTCTCTCATCACCAGGGGGAACACAACTTCCTCGTCTGACAAGATCAGGACCCCGAGACAAATCACTGCACCGATTTATCAGCCGTGGGTGCTGCTGAAGCCAGATCATTTCAGATGCACATTGGAAACTGTTCAGGTTCGCCAATGCAGTGAACCACTATCATGGCGTCCCATGAGCAAAACATTTGTAATATTACAGCATCTACTTCAAAAGGTATAATTAAACAGTCCGTCAGCCTGGTGTGGAAACAAAAATAATGCTGTTCTTTAGATATGTTTTAACTGGTCCAAGACCATTTATGTACCCTAATGCTCTTTGTCAGAAGAATGACTATTTAGGTATTCAGAATTTTGCAGATCTAAATCTTCGGTGGTTAGTTATATATATATATATAAAAACTCTAGTTACATAAAGAAACACAGTTCATGATATAACACAAATTGTGGCATATTAATTCACAGTGTATATTATATAAAGGTAGTAACAGGTCATTATACTCTGTCTCCAGAGGATGATTTTTTTTATATATATTTTAAAAAGTATAAAACATTTTGTTCTAAAAAAAAAAAAAATCATGAAAATGTAACCTTTATTGTCACCCTGCTTGTCAGAGTTATTGATTGGTTTACTTTGAACAGACCCTTGACACTGTTAAGATAGGAAAGATACATGCAGCCTTGAGAAGCATTTAAAAGAGGCCGGTCAGACTCATAGTCATAGCACTAGCTATGGAAAACAAAGATAAATACTTTTTCTTTTCTTTTATTATATTTGGAATCTGATGCTGCTGCAGTGGGTCCAAATGCCAGATTCTTAAGAGAGCAATGCCAAGAGGGATCGCTCTTCTACAATATGTGAATTATATTAAAATAACAGCATAGCGTAATATTAGAATTCAATATTTAATTTATAAGCCCTGATTATAAAATGACATGCCAATGTGAATAATATATTCATAACCTTGTACTAAAAGGACATTTATGTGCAGTAACAACAATGTATTTTTTGTCTATATGTTTCTAAATGTATATGGAAAAGGCTAAATATAAGCTACTGGCATATAAATGACATTTCTGTGTTCTGTGGAGGTGGGCTGATATTTGTTCTTCAGCAATCTGAAAGCGTTCCGATGGTGCCTCTACATACAGTATCGGTTTTATTATACAAATTCATTCTGGATAATGTGTATTCATCATTGCATCAGTGTCTTCAGTCCTCAAACAGGCGAACAGACACAATGATTCAATTTTATGCAGCATCTTCAGAAATAACAGATGACCCTCTGCACCATGCAGGTCCATTTCACTAGATTTTATAACACTAACAAAAGAATATATTTGTTTCAGACAGCTGTGCTTTTCTGCTGTACTTTGGACCACAGATATATAAAACAGGATCATTCCTGGCTTATAGGGTCTAGCTAATAATCTTCCTGTCAAGGTTTAGATAAAAAAAAAAAATCTCATCTTACTTAATGCGCTTGATGCATGGTTGTAGTAGTTGTGTTTAACATATTATAAAAGTGCTAGCAATGATTTTCAGATCCATTTTCTCTTATTAACCCCAGCAAGATTAGAACTGACCCTGTTATTCTTTTATATATATATATATATATATATATATATATATATATATATATATATATATATATATATATATATATATATATATATATATATCTTTACTTAAAAAAAAAATTAAAAAATACACAAGTTACTGTTAATGTTTATGCTTCAGTTTTGGAATATACTGAATTAAAAAAAAAGAAAAAAAAAAACAACACAGTTACAGCTTCCTGATAACTTATCACTTCATGTGTTGCAGTTTATCTCAATGCAGTGCTCTCATTGCTTCTAGTGCCCATGTGGCCAAGGTTTATTTAAAGCTTTTTATTTGAAATATTTGCATATCCTGAATTAACACGAAAAAATAATTGAAGATTGAAAAGATTGTGAGCACACACCCATAACCAGTAACAATGTCAGCAAAGCCAACAAGAGATAAGGAAATGAAGGAGTCAGAATGTTGTATCTTGAATCTCGCTGTCCCATCAGTCAAATATAAAAGTTGGTGACTATAGCTGGATACTAAAGCATAGAGAATGGGGTCTGTAGTAAAAACTGAGCTTGCCCTATAAACCTCTATATGAAATAATGAACAACAATGTTGCATTTGAGGACCACAATACATTATCTGAATGAAACCAGAAGTTGCTTAAAGCAATAATTGTGTGACAGGTCCCCATAAGCAAAGAATAAATCCTATAATGAAGATTAAACTATTTCAGTTTGTAGTGTTTAAGAGAAAATCATCGAACTAGTGAAAAAAACTGCTTTTTTCTTAATTAAACTATTTTTTTTTTATTGCAGCCGCAATAACACTCACGGAGGTTTGCCATCATTAACTTTGCCACACTGTAGTCCAAATACTAAACCAAGACAAGAAACCAGTGCATAGTCAATATACTAAAAGGCAGACATTGTAAATCAGTGTTTATATAGTGTTTATTTTAGTATCTCTGAAGTACAGTCTAAAGCAATTAAAATGAGCACTAAAATGTGTATGGAATATGTTCCAAAAGACGTACGGTTAATTCTTAAATATTTGGTGTACGGGTTTACACTAAAAAATTATGCCTTGTGGTTTTCAATAAGTAGGTGTGACTATATTGTTTACCAGTAGATGGCGGTGCAGAGCTACAATACTCGGTTATATAGGGATCCTCAACTTGACTGCATATATTTTGTTATGTTACAACACCAACAATCAAAAGGGTTTGAGAAAACACATAAAAACTATCAAGCAATGTAATTAGGCAGCATTCAAATACAACAAACTGTGAAACTTAGTATAGTCATATTTAATAAGCATTATATGTACAGGAAATATGTACAGTACTGTATTTACTAAATACACTGAATCAGCATTTAAATGTCAAGCTAGAATTATTACGTGCAAAAGATCTTAATGAGCAAGAGCACAAATGTGATTGACTTAAAACCAATGCAGAATGATTGTATGTAACCAATTATAATGGACATATTTGAAGAGATACCAAAATTCAGTGATATCAAGATATTTAAAAAGCAAAGGGGTCTAATTGGGGGTGATGCATGGGGTCTGCATCTATAAATCTGAAGTAGGAGACAGTGTTCCCCTCAGCTACCCTCTAAAGTAGTTATCCACATATTGACATGGCTCGCTGATTCCACAGACCTTTCTGACCCTCTCACCACACTTGTGGCTCATCTACTGGCTGAGGAAATACAGCTGAACTATTCAAACCAGACCTGCTATCTAATAATGTGCTAATCCCACAATCAACGATGCAGTTTTACACTGATTATCCACTACAAAAGCACATTAAAATGCATTGTGTTTAATGATTACTTAAGAGAACTACTGTCAGGTTATCTTGGATTTAAGTGATCCCTTGTAGACCCTGCAGAGCAAATCAATTGTTAGGTAATCTTTTTTTCCCCCATTATCATATATATATATATATATATATATATATATATATATATATATATATATATATATGGAATAATTTCAGTTGCTTTGGAAAATGCTTCAAATTTAAAATAAAAAAAAAATGTATAAAGAAATAACACATATTTTATCACAGACCACCATATAAGAACTGAGGTGCGAAAGCTAAACCACAGTCGACATTTTAGTAAAATCAGAAAGTTATTTAGTTGAGGAACAGAAACAATATGTAATTCAAACAATACAATTATGTGTTTAAAAAAAAAACTAAAAAAACCCTCAAATTTACGTTTTTCTTTAAGACGGCAGTGACTGGGTGCTGATAGCGCCAAATGTCTTGCTCTTATGAGACTGAAAAAAAAAATGCTAAACTGAAGTTTACAGTACAATAGCAAGACAAGTGAATAATTAAACAAATAAACAAGTATCTTCAAGCAGAATAGGCATTATTTTTCACACGTTATGGAACTTAAATTGATATTTTTTTTTTCCTATGAGACAATTTCATCAATATATATATAAATGATCCCAACATGAAAACTGACAAAGTTTGTATTTTCATGCTGCACCTCTGCACCCACCCCTGTCACTGAATAACATGTTATAAACACTTTAGGTATCCAATATATTGTGTATTAATACAGGTAAAATGTTCCAATCACTTCAAAGAACATTTACAGATGCTTTATAAATACACACAAAGTAATATATTTGTGTTAGTTCACCTCTGTATATGTGATAATTATAACAAATCAACTCATCCAACGAAATGCATTAACGCCATTGCAATTAAAGATAAGAAAATGTGTGCAAAATTTGAACTCTGTGTAAAATGCACACTGCTGATAATAATAATAATAATAATAATAATAATAATAATAATAATAATAATGTACAGTATGAGATGAGTGTGCTAAAGGGTTAGGTCAAATGAAACCCAGTAAGTCGACTTTACAGATATTTCAAACTTTCTTTACCTTCCCATAACTATTCATTTTTTTCCAGTGCTAATACTGATGACTAAAGCTGGCTTTACACCAAACTTTCAGGAGACTTTTTGTGGGGTTTAATCTTATTTGAAGACATTCTGCGCTTAAATCCTGCATCAAAGAAACATATATTTGTGTTTGCTTATAATGGAAATGAAAATGAATCAGAAGTCATAGTTTTTTTTAGATTTGGTTCATAGTACCATTAATGACCTCTGTGTCTGTCCTTAACTGCCAGTTATCCGCATACAGGCGCTTGAATCCAGTTGAGGTAATAAATACCTGAGGTTATATATTTGAATGCTGTCTAATTATAAAAGATACTGTACACCATCCTGGCTGTACTTGTTACACATATTCTGGTGAAAAAATATGCATACAACCATTGCTATAGTGAAGTAATTGTCACAAAGATGATAATTTAAATGATGCCCTAACAAGGGATCAAATCAAGGGCCAGAGGCAGTGAAGGGAGGTTCGGCTAATTCAATGGTTAAGAGATACACCTATTTCTCACGGGGGGGGGGGGGAATCTGAATATTAAAAGGTAAGAGACTTAGCATAAAGATTCCTCCAAGTCACATGTCAGGATTTGACATTTAGCATAAAATCAGCAAATCATCTCTGAGAGAATAATATAAAATATAAAAAAAACATACTACCACAGCCAGTCATCTTCAATTCAAGTGTGTACATCTGGTTAAAATAATATTAATAGGATAATATGTATATGTGCCTAATTATGTAATTGTGTTTTACAATAACACTGGGTCTGTGTATGTTGTGCGTGTGTGTGAATAATCACTACAGTAATCCAACCCAGCATACATCTGTCCTCATGTATGCTGTATACAGTACCTAGCTGTGGTAGGACTTCCCAGTTGGGGCTCCAGAGTAACAATCCATGGTCTGGCACTTTCAGTGAGCTCATAAGTAGTTGATTCAAGCACACTGGCCTGGAGGTATCTGTGTGATCTCTCTGGTCTGTAGAAAAGCTGCCCTTCAGGTGAAGTTGTCCTTGCTTTCAATGGCTTCGGGCTCCTAAGTAAGGGCTGACCTGACAGCTGCTCATCCTTGGGAGAAAAGAAAGGAAATGGGTGAAAGCATATGGCATTATCCAGGAATTTCAAAACCCTCTGCTGTGGGGTAAACTCATCGGAGATGGCTTAGTGTAAAATATAGTACTTCTCCTCTGCCTGAGTGTGTTATTAATAAGGGTGAAATACTCTGAGAGGAGATGAACGCGGGTGTAGTGCTTGTTTCCTTGCACGTTGAAAAATATGTCACATTAATGGACATTTACATCATCAGTGGCAGGTTGTATTTCATTTGTTTTTCAAAATGTCATTCATTTTCAACACAGTGAAACCAAAATGTGTGGCGCTGTTTTATATCTTGCAATGAAATGAGAGTAACATATTTGTAAATATGTACAGTACATGTAGCAGTTTGATCTGCATTACAGTTTATTTTTTATTTTTATAAAGACCTTCGTAGGGCTGCTATGCTGTTCTCAGCTATACCGTGGTGTCTGAATTTTACGGACATTTTCATTTCCTTTATGGAAAATCTGTTATTCATAAAAGGACTGCTTGGAAAAAAAATGTGGAAAAAGTTGATTCATTCCATATTTACATTCCTGCTAGTACCTGGAACAGATCCAATTCTAAGCACAAGCCAAAAAAGACAGTCATTAGAAAATGGACACAGTGAAAGGGTTTCTGATGCTATGAAATTACCACTTATTCATTTTATTTACAGTATATAAACTGTGGCATACCTTAATTATCCCTTCCAAAAACACACATATCTTCTCCATTTACTTTAAAATGTTACTGACAAGGTAAAGTATATTGTGGTGTAGTATCTTGTTTACAAGTGGGCCCAGTTGATGCAGTCAGTAGTTTTTGACCTGCTTCAAAATCACCTGAGAGTAACACAGTTTTACATCCAGCCCATTCAGACAAATTGCAAACATTCTACATGCAAGCCAGTTTTAAGGTGTGTTGATTCAAATATTGGCATAAAATCCAAACTTATCACTAAGTACTTCTATCCAACAAAATATCTTAGTGTAAGTTCTAAAGTGAAAGGCATCATTACAATAGAATATAAAATGGATGCAATACTATCCCATTTCAAGGCCCCATGATTCAATTAAGGAGAGAGGAAGCAGGGAAGCTCAATGAAAGAGCACCTGTGTAGAGCACAAGAAGTGTGGGGTTCGATTAGCAATTGAACAAGCCCCTTCAGTACATTGCATTCCAGCCTGGGGCAGTGCCAAACTCTGAGTACATGTTCCTAATTAACGAGAAAGACTTATAGTCACAGAAAATAAAAAGGTCATCTCCTTTTTATTTTTAATTGGATGGCAATTCATCTCTAATTGAGAACTGTATTTCAGTAATGGAGACGTCTGAATGGGGCCCTGAAATACAGCTTCCTATTCATAAGGAAATATCTCTTTTAATTGTAAGGATCACAGATGATTTATTTTCGGTATGATGTTTATATCATTTGCTATGCATTTAATTGCTAAGTGGTGCACCTGGCGTACATTAAGTGAACAAGCTTGAGGGTAAGTATGAATGCCACTGTTGTATTCTGGTAGACTACCGGATATTAATTAGCAGCAGTGTAGTCCAAAATCTGAAGGTACCAGAACATCACTAAAATATAGATTTTCTTAAACAAGAAGTATTATATGAAATCACATTTTATTTGTATACTTAACTTCTAGTAACACATATAATAGGTAATGCATGTATTTCATTTCTTTACACAGTCGTAGTCTATGCACTGTTGCTGTTGTCTTCGTCAGCATTTTCAGCCTTCTTAAAGAAGTAGTGCGACTACACCACTGTTAATTAGCAAAAGCAGCATTCATTTATTGGTTCTGGGTCTTGGCATCATGACCCATCAACTTTCATTGGATATTTTTCTCACTTCGTTCTAGTGAATGCAGGATTTTACAGTTCTAAGAAAAAAACAAAAATATGGTTTTTAAACAACGTTTTATTTTATTTATTTTTTTATTTTATTTTTTAAAGCTGGCCCTTATGCAGTGAGTATTGTGGGAAATCTATTCAATTCCTATACAGTGATGTAAGTGAGCGGTTCCTCCACCTGTTTTATTTAATTTAACGAGGCTTCAAACAACATAGCCCAGTCAAGCTTGGAGGAAATTAGAGTGGAATTATCACGGCTTTCATTTCGTGGCCATCTGTGATGTAACATGACTGCGAGAGAGGCAGTGGTAATAAGGGGCAGCCTGAACTGCGAAAGGAAAAAAATAACTAAAAAGACATTTAAAAAGTATTTCCTATCCTGTCTGCCTCAAGGTTTGTGTGATGATGACTGTAACAAGTGAACAAACTTGAGGTCTGTGTTTTCTCAAAGGCCTGTGCCTAAAATAACGTCCAGAAGTACTCCGAAGGTACCTTGTTAAAACAAAAGGATGTGCGTCACCTGCTGCTTGTGATGAGCCTGTCAAATAATGATTTAAACAAAACTAGCACAGTCTGTGAGAAATTAGAACAGTATCCAGAAGCTGAAAGAGGTTTGTGCCATGACTGCATGATCTGGAATAGAAGCAGTAGTCATTCACATTTATCCAAGATATGCTGTAGAAAAGAAATATTGAAACAACTAACAAAAACTAAAGCCATGTGGCCGATATTAGTTATCCTTCATTTCCTTTACTTTCATTGATTTATAACATGATTGCTTTTTTTCAGTGTTTAATATTGTTTATAACAACCTTTATAATAAATTTATAGATATATGTAAACATCCGGTAACACGTTATATTAAGGTATTGCTTATTAATGTTTTATAAATGTTTTATAAATATTTAACATGTGCTTAATAACTATGTTATATAGTGTTAATAAAGCATTATATGTGGTTTATAACCATGCAATAGCCATAGACAGAATTACAGTTTTATAAAGGGGACAGTTTTTAGCCACCTATTGTGCTTTGGGATGTTTAAACAAAATTTCATCTATGGCTATTGCATGGTTATAAACAGTGTTGCCAAGTCTCACGAGAAAACAAAACGGCACTGCCTTTCAAAAGAAGCACAACCCATGTTAGAGTATATTTGTTTATGCAAATTCCAACCCGCGACTCTCAAAAAAATAAGTCTAAGCCCGCTTATTACAAGCGGACTTGGCAACTGTGGTTCTAAACCATCTATAATGCTTTATAACATAGTTTAAAACACTATAACATAGTTATTAAGCAGCTATTATTTATTTATAAAACATTAATAAGCAGCACCTTAATATAAAGTGTTACCAAACATCCTTACTAATGTGTTACATTTTCTTTGCATTTAACATAACCCAAGTGTCTCAGATACAGACCAAGACATACAAAAACAAGTTACAGAATTTACAGTAGGTAACCTTTTAATTAATCTGAAGTATTGAGTAGGTAACCTTTTAATTAGTCTGTATTGTATCTGAATTTGAGTACTGTATTACCGCTACTTAGTTAGAAATTGAGGATTATATATATATATATATATATATATATATATATATATATATATATATATATATATATATATATATATATATATATATATATATATATATATATATATGCCCAGTTTATTATGATGGAACTGTTGTTGGTTCATGGAAAATTTGCTCTTTTTCATCAATTGTCTATCTAGAGACCTCCAGATGTGGTTAACTGAGCCACTGCTGATCATTCGTACCTGACAGAAGACAACTTCCACAGCCTTGTTCAGTTAACTGACGTGGGCAGCTTGCAGACTATTGTGCTGCCAGCGATGCCGTACAGACAGTCTCACTTTACTGCTGCCTAATTTTAGTCCCTGAGCATTGAAGTGATAAGACAGCACACAGGCAATTAATAATAGATTACCGGACTGGGGCAAATCCAATTTCTTGGCAGCCCAGGACAAACGCTGCCCGATGATTAAGAAACATCAATGGAGAAATGGGCATGAAAAAATATTAAAATGATATAACATGCTACTCTATGCTGTGCTATTTTCATTATAAAGCTAGCGGCTCTATTACGGCCGATGTTTCCAGTTATTCAGAAAGAGCTCTCCCTAGTATGCTTAAATCAATAGACGTTTTATCTAGTCTGTGAAAATACATGAAATGCAAGGGAGTCCATTTTACATTACAATATTCAAATGCTGGCATTATTTAGACCTGCCATTGCTTAAATCAATAAAATAAGGACCTGAAACTGCAGTTACTCGTAAAAATGATTAAAGGTTAAGCATAACTAAAACCCTCCAAAGGGAAAGTGGTGGCTAACGCAACCACATTCTGAATTAAAAATAATGACACAAAAAACCTTCCCAGACCACATCGTTTTTTCCATTCTTCTTTCACTGCTATATAAGGTTAATCTAATAGCAAGCAAACCCATTTTATATCTCAGATTGTACAATCACAAATTTTATTTGTTTAAAAGCATATGCATTCATCATGCGAGTTGCTTCGCGGTAGTATTTTGACTTTTAAGAGGGATGACAGGAAAGTCGTTTGCAGAGTGTGTTTGTATATATGGACCTTGATTTAGTTTACAAGGAACAATGAAGGCAAAATTTGTTCTGTGGCCTCCAATTAAATTAGCATTGATTTTTCTTCTGCAGGGCTGAAGAAATATCAAGTCATGGAACTTCTTTAACTGTATTTATTGGATAAGCGTTTACACTGAAATCTGTGCACAGGCTGTTTGTTACCCTGCCATTTACCATTAAATAAAAATCAATAGCGGGAGAAGGCCATTTGTTAGTCTACGCTTCTTGAAAAGCGTTAGAATTTCAACTGTAAGAAAATACAAAAAGTCACCCTTTACCTCACTCCCTCTCTTTTTAAAAATATTGAAATAGGTTTTTCCTCATTGAAAGAAAATTTTAAAAAAGTATCCCCCTTCTTAAATCAAAGTCAAGATAACACTGACAGTCAGTTAAAAAGATGGAGCTATTGGCAATGTGATTCAGCTGACAAGCATGATGTTAAAATTAGCTGGTCAAAATTAGCTTACAGTGTATACTGTATAAAATAATTCTGTTTTGAAGTCTTCAGGTTATAAATGTATATACTTTAGGTACATCAGAGACAATTAGAAATCAGACTATGTCTGTTTTTGAAGAAGTATTCTGAACGTATCCATTAGTTTCTGCTGACTTCCACACCCATATTCTGATGGATATTATTAACACAATGATTTCAATATTTCAAACATCACTCATCCCTGACTGTGCCACGGCTCGAATCAGTTGGCTGCTCAGTTTAGGTTTGGTCGCTAATGCACTGAAGCTAACGACGTGAAAGCCATGACAAGATAAGGCTGCTCTCTTCTCATAATGAATTACTCGAGTGCAGCGGTGTGGCCAGAATAATTAGAGAATCATATGGACTGATGGACCTCAGGTTTAACAATAACCATATTCATTGCACAGCTAAAATAATCTTGATTTAGCTGGGAGACAGAAGCAGAGACTGGGAGATTAAAAAAAATGTCTCTTTCTATTTGTGAAATTAAAAGACAGTGTAAGAAAAAGGATATTTAATAATCATTTGAGATAAAGATCTTCATATATGGGACAAAACAAGTCATACATATATGCCATATGCCGCACATATGTTTGTCTAAAGGCTGCGGATCCTCACTGATTATTGTGTTATGCAAATTAACCTGTCACATGTATTCTGTAATGTACAGAAGCTGTATCATTCTGTTGCAGGTCAGTTTCAGTCAAGATGGATAAGACAGCAACTTCCCAAAAGGATGCAAAGAAGACTGCTTGGTTAAAACATTTGTTTGCATAAACCTACTTTTTTTGTTATCAACATATTGTAGCGATCTCGGTTAACGCAGGCAGACGCATCACACAGGGCTGGGCAATCCACACACAGACGGAGGGCAGGCGTGAACCCGAGACCTCTCGCACTAAAACATAGCGCCGATACCGCTGTACAAAAGAGCCTGGGCCTATGTCTCCGTGTGTGCTTACGTCACCTACCAGCCCTGCTGCTGCCTTCCCCCGTGCACGCTACAATATTATGATTGAGTCTTTATGATTTTTAAGTGTTTTATTAATTCTAGAATTAGAAATGCTGTAGCTACCAGTAAAAGTGACAGGGAGAACACACACATTATAATAATAATGGGACTGGCCATAGTTTGTTTGCAAAACACACACAAGTCAACATGCTTTGTAATAAATGGAGACAATTGGTCACGTAAACACCAAATGGAGGTTATACTGTAGTGCTATGTATGTGCATAAAAAATCCTTTAATAATGCCGTCTTATAATGGATTACATTCTGTCAAACAATCTGTCAGACACAACTCCACAAATCTCAACAGGAAATGAAAGGAGATGTCATATTCACATGCAATCTAAACGCCTGTTTTGTGGCAGAAAGCTTTCAATTAGCTTGTTAAACTTGTCAAAAATAATCCCTGTCACGAGCCAGTGGAGTCCTCTCCACTTCGAAATGTTCACTGGCTGCTGTTTTAACAACCCTATGGCTATTGTACAGTTATGTATTTCCCAGTTTTGCTTGGTTACAATAGCAGTTCAAAGACAAACAGGAAAAAAAGAGCATTTGTTTGTCAGGTTCAGCTTTTTCAAAAGCATATGAAATATGCAGCTGGGGGACTGTCGGACAATCGTAGCAGGCTGACAGCTCCATCGCTCTATTGCGTGCTGTAACTATCATGCGAGTCGCAGCCGTCTGACACTGTCACAGTGTCAGCACTACAAAATACTAGCTGGCCTGCACAGCCAGCTCTGCTAATAGGCAGTTGTCAGGGCAATGATAAGATAAATGCAGTGTTTGATGGAAACATAAAGTGATACAAATGAGAAACTGAAAATAATTAGTAGAAAGCCAGAGATAACAACAGCCAAAAAAAAAGGCCTGCGGCGAGTAGGGTTCTAGCAGGTTCTCTGCAATACAATATAAGAGACTTTTTTTATCCCTCATATAGTAAGTGGAAGAACGTGACCTGCACTCTAAAACAAGGCAAACCGGAACTACACTTCTTAAAACAATTTTGGAACATTCAAGAGATGTAGTGGTACGATGATTATTTAATGCCTGTGCATAATTCTGTTAACCTTAGCTTAAATCAAATTAGGAAACGTCTAAAGGGAAAAAGGACATCACATACTATTAAAGTGCTTGTCCGAGGGATGTGTACTCCAACTTTAAAGGCAAGAATTTAAGCTGACCAAAAATAAAACACAAAGGAAAGAAAAGACAACCTTTACATGTACAATTACATTAAGCCAGCTTTCATCCAAAAAAATAATATATATTTTGTTACATTTTTGTTGTTGTTCATTATTATATTACAATTTAAGGCAGTGACCAATTTGCCAATACTCTAATGCATCATTTATCTAATTGTACCACCATTTATCAAACTGTTAAATGTTGAAAAACAACTATGAAAAAAGCTTAAATGTTGTTTTAAATGAACACTGCAGTTTAGTAACACCACTGGTTGTAAAAAGCGTGAAGCGCTTGGAAAGCTTGGAGTTCGGTCTGTCCGTTTGTCTGTCCTTTTTTTTTTTACCTCTGTTCATGTAGTAAAATCTGCAAAAGCATCCTTATTTTTTTTTATTTGACGTGTTATTTCCCCCTGAACTCCACTCTGGGGGCCCTGCCTACACAATCACTGACACGGGCTCCTGGGAACGAAGTAGCTGTAAGCTCCCTCACAGCAAGAGCCTGTCAAAGCCTTCTCCTGGGTCAGTGGAAAGGGTTTGGTTTGCCTCCGGAAGGTCCGCTGCAGGTTCTGAGTTTTCTCTGTCTCTCAGGAGACACTCTCTTTCTTTGTCCACCATGACGAGGATCTATCCACTGTACACTTGGAGATCTGCAACCTTTCTTGGCCTGTTTCACAGCCAACCTTTGCCAACAGAATTGAGGATGAAAATTGCAGGAGCGCACCACCAGCATCAGCATGCACTGGTTCATCTCAACCTGAAATGTGCATACTGAACCAAATTTACTGAGCATAGCTCCAGTGCAAACTAGGTTCAAAACCAGTAAGACTTGCTAATAGGAGACCACAGATTAACAGTTTTAAAACAATTACGTATCTCATCGTATTTAAGGAAAGTGGTGCACAATTTGCATTGGAAAAAATAATGCTGTATTTGTATAATATATACAAAACCATGCATTCCCCTTCACAGACCTTGGCAGATTCACTTGCACACCACACAATGAACTCAATGGATATGGAACACATATTGCACAGTGGTCCTGAAACGATAGTACAGTGGTGCATTTATTACCTGTCTGGATCAGTTTATACCATTCTGAAACCACAGATACGTTAAAATAAGGGAATGTTACCACTGTGGAAATACTAAAGGCCTATAACATTGTGACTACCCCTGTGTTACCATTGTTGTTAACTACAGAACCATTGAACTGCCACTGCATTACAATTGATGATAAAATAGTAAGAGTGGGAATAGGAAGGCTAGTGGATGAAGTCAAACCAGGAAATGAAACCACACAAGAGTAGAAGACTGGGGTACGAAACAAAATAAAAGGTTTAAACAAAACAAAACTACACAAAGCAAAAGGCACGAGGGCCAAAACAAACAAACAAACAAACAATAATGAGAACAAGCATCGTGCTGCTTGTTCCAGCGTGAGTAGCCATTGTTTTCTTTTATTGTTTTACCTCCTCTCTCTCTCTGACTCCCGTTCTCCACTTCCTGAACACTCAACCCCGTGTAGGCAAAGCTGCAGGTCTATTATATTATGGCCGCGGGATTAACTGGCTATTCATTATCTCATTAACCCCTCGGCCGTAGTCTGCATGAGTATATTAATTCTGCGTGACTGCCAGCTAATTATATAATCAGTAGCTTATAAGTCACGCATTCTCACGACAATTAAAAATAACAATAATGGTGGACAAGTTTTTGCCCGTCCTTCATAATACATAATACAGATTCAAAATAATATATAATATGCACAGGGGCGGGGAGTAACCAGGCACAAAGAGAAAAAGTAAGCAAAATTCAAAGCCCACTATAATCATTGACCCTGATAACACTGCTGGGGAGGAGTGATTTTTTAACTTGGCTTTAGGTCCGGCTGCTTGTGTCCTTCTGTATTTGAGCTTGATAACATAACAACATGAAAAAACAAACACATACTTCACAAGAAATCAAGTTGTTGTGACATTGATTTAATTGCTTCAGTATTAAGAGTGCACTGTCCACCATGGATCACAGAGACAGGCCCGACATAACCTCAGGAGAGACTGTAATGGAAGGTAGAAATGTTTACAGCAGTGTTTTCTGTTTTCAATTATTCATAGTTTAGGTTGTAGAATGTTGCAGAAAGTCCCGCTAAACAGCTGATCATAACACTGGTCACAAAGTATAATACCTGTTTCAATTTACTTTTTATAGTATTATTACTCTGGGAAGAGAAACAAAAATGCATTGTCCACGGTCCATAGGCTTTATGCATGTTTTTTTGGTAACACTTTACATTGTGTCTCTAATTACTGTGTATTTATGTAGTAGTTACTTAGTAAATACACATGTACTTACACATAATTACAATGTTATTATGCATAGTTACAATGTACTCAATGTGTAAATCTTTTTGCACCATGTAATCTCTTTTCTGATACTTATACATATATCTTGCAAAAATATTGACACATTAAGTACATTATAACTATTACAACTATGCATATAACACTGTAATTATGTGTAACTACACATGTATTTACTAAGTAACTATTGTGTAAATACATACACTGTAATTAGAGACAAAATTAAAAGTGTCATTTTTTTGTAGGACAATAGCGATCAGATAGTTGTTTTTTTTAGCAAGCTATTTTGCAAATAAGTAAGCATATTTTTTTTATATATATACATTTAGGAAATACTTCTGCATGCCTGGCAGCTCCAGCCAAATCTAAAATAGCTTGAATCTCATGCCCTTAGGCATCTGCTTTGCAATTCCACAATGTATACAATCCAGACAATGTGAAGTTTCAAACTGCGAGTCTGTTTCAAAGCAACTGATGTGTAATGAAGCTGCAGGCCTTGGAATGTTTCCTGTACTACAGTATAGTGAGGATGAGATTGTATTCCTTCCCTGAATGCTGTAGAGCACAGCACAGGCTGGGGGCATCTGAGACCCACACTGTATTTCAGTTATATACATCCCAATATATGATATTCCATATCCTGAATAACTCCGTTTAACACCTATTGCACTTCCTTCTGCGTTCAGATTCAGATGCACAGCAGCATCGCTTTTATTGTTCTTATTATTATTTAAAGGGCATCCTTACTTCCAAAGGGTTGTTATTCAGCTCTTGATATCAAGACTTTCTACAAAGGAGCATGTCAGAGAAAAACACAATCCACATATGAAAACATGCCAATCACAGATCACAGTGCGAGAAGAACAAAAGCCAAGGCTTCCCTGAATGGCCACTTTGAAAAGGAAAGAATACATTGATGTCAAACACATTTCCAATCTATGACTGGCATATACTTTATACATTAGACAGTTCTTTATTGATAGTACCCAACATGGCATGCTAAATACACATGATATAAATATAGTTTTTTCACTGTAATCCCTATTATAACAGCAGGTTTTCAAGGATCTTAATTTAGCAATGAATGACAAACAGTGAAACGGTACTGTACACAGTACTCGAATGGTAAAGTTAGCAGGGCTTGTGATTGCATATGAAGTTACATTCACCCATTCACAGTGTACAGGAAACTTACAATGTAAAAATAAAAAGTAATAATACAGACATAGCAAATGTGCCATTGGAGAACAGCTACCAATAGCTATGATCACTTAAACAGGAAACAAATGGGATTGTAAAGGAAAGAGAGCTGCATTCCTGGTGGTTTATCCATTATGGTAATCTATATCTTACACAAAGATGTCAATTCGGTGTGACAGTGATACACACTTCTTACATTCTTTACATTTTACATTATTCTAACCTGGACCCGGTAATTGGTTTATAACTTCCAGATTAATTTTCCATTTGATTTGTCAAAACCTTAAAGATAAAAGCTACACTATTTCAATGTTTTATGGTAAAACGGGCATTGATGTAAAGTACTTTGATAACACAGTAGCGGTACAGTAATCAGTGTGAGACAGTTAACAAACCCTCAAACGGGTTTAAACAATGCTGGAGAATTAACACACTTGAAAACACACTCGCTCTTTCGACTTTTACAAATACATCAATGTCAACAGAGGTTAAGGAATTGATAGGAATGTTCGAGCGAGGGAACATCACAGCCAAGCCAAGCCAGGTTTCAAATTGTGAGATGCAAGCACACAGACACGATGATGTAAGAATCTGGAAATATAAACCATGACTTCCTTGTGATGCCCTACAGCTCCATTATACTGCCCCAGGAAATATAATCGGGCCCCAGACTGAGTATTACTTCCTCCATTTAACCCATTTCATTTATCATATTATTAGTATTTTTAGATTGGTCCCTCTAGACCCTTGCACTTTGGCAGGTGAGTTGCAGACACTCAAGGAAACTGATCCTTCCTTTTAATGTGCTCTTCTAGTTACCTGCTATAATGCAATAATCATGTACTGAAGGATTTTGGGGTGGAACGACTTGACATGTAGGACTCTGTCATCTTGTAAACAAAAATGAATGCTGCCACTTGATCCTAATTACACAATTTGGGAAGAGGTTATTTTCATGTCTGTTATTTGCTAATGTGATCATTTAAGTTCCTTTTTTTAGCCTTGACCTTGCACCAGGAGGGTATTTTCCAGTCAGCAGAATGATTTATCTTTGAAAGAAACAATCAATAAGGATAATTAATGATGCCTGCTGCAATGATAGCCTCAGCAATCATTATACCACATGAATCCCTGCAGTCAGACTGGGGTCAAGGCCGTCAAAATCATTCACCTGAGGAGGAGGTGGAGAAATTAAAATAATCTACAAATCCCCATTCTGTCAACTTGTTTCTGATGTGTTTACTTAAGTAAGACTTAATTACAGAATACCATTTTTCCCTACTTGGGTTTAGCCTACTGTATTAAAATATTGCCTGTCAGGGCTAATGAAAAAATGTTAACTATTGTATTAAAACATGAAGTTTGGTTGGTGTCACGGTGACAAAGGATAAAGCAAAACGTTAAATAATATCTGGGAGAAGATAATTGTTACATACTGAACCATTTAGATGCATGGCCCAATGCAACGCATTCTTCTTTCAGAAATGCTGGTTGTGTTACTAAACATGAGATTTGACCTAACTGGCTAAAGCAGTGGTACTTACAGTGCGAGTAGCATCTGATTCTTTAAAGTAATTAATTGGGAAGCTGATTGCTTGAGGATTTTCCAAGTCATATAATTGTACTTACAGTTGAGCTTTATCTTTAAAAAAAGTACATCTGAAAGAATCTAAACAAACCAGCCTGCACCCAGCTTCTGTTACACAGGCAAATCTCCCATCCATCTGTCAGTCAACAGCCTTCCACTTAGTATTCACGGTTTTCAAGTGCATGAAGCGGCGAACGTGGAAATGAAAACTGTTATACAGCAGCCTGACACAACAGTAACATAAAAATGTGATGTTAGTAAATGTGAATGCAGGAAAATAGAGGGCACATTTCTCAAAGCTGATCGCTTTGGAAACGTCTATCATTTTCATTGTATATGAACAGCATCCAGGTAAAATACGTGTAACCACTTGACTATCAGTTTTGTTTATTTCCATATTTAAAACTGTAAAAGGAATTCAGTTTGACTTCGTAATTTCTGGGTGGCATTTTCATTGTACTAAAACTTTTATGCAGAATTTGAATTGTGAGATTTAATTTCCTGTAATGTTGAAATTTCTTTACTCTTGCCCCCCAAACATTCGAATACCCAGAGGCCCAATCTGTGATGCATAACTAGCAAGTGCTGCCACTGCCAAAAGAAAATTGTAAAGAGTATCTATTACATTCATAAGAAGAAGAAGAAGAAGAAGAAGAAGAAGAAGAAGAAGAAGAAGAAGAAGAATGTTTACTTTATTTTATGCAATACATATAACACTCAGTAACAACAATTGGTAACACTTTATATTAAGGTGCTGCTTATTAATGTTATAAATGTTTTATATATATATATATATATATATATATATATATATATATATATATATATATATATATATATATATATATATTTAATAACTATGTAATATAGTGTTAATAAAGCATTATAGATTATAACCATGCAATAGCCATAGAGAGAATTACAGTTTTATAAAGGGGACAGTTTTTAGCCACCTATTGTACTCTGGGATTTTTAAACGTAATTTTCGTCTATGGCTATTGCATGGCTATAAATCATCTATAATACTTTATTAACACTCTATAACATAGTTATTAAGTAGCTATTATATATTTATAAAATGTTAATAAGCAGCACTTTAATATGAAGTGTTACCCAACAAGGTATTCACCGCATTTCACAGTGGTAATATATTGTATTGCAGAAATGTAAATAGTATATAATTACAGAGATCTCATTTTGAATAAACACATGATACAAAATGAACTGACGCTACAAGTCAAACTATATACTGTATGTTAACATTATTATTGGTTTACCACATTTTCTTAACACTTGAAATTAAAACCAGCATTGAAGTCATCACATTTAACAGTCCAACATTTTCACCACATGTTTCCATGTGTGGCACAATTATATTTCTGTTGAACCAGCCTAATTTATTGCAGATGCAGTTCGGTAAAATGATTCACAGTTGGATATGCAGCCTCAACAATGTCTATATTTATAACAATATTGGTTTGATTTTTAGAAAGAAAATGAAGATTACTTCCCACCAACAGGTGCTGTTAAAGTGGGACTCTTGGACTTAGGGAGTACAGATAACTGTACTGTGTGTTCCTGATGCTGCTTTCCATAAATACAGTCAGACCTTATTATCACCTCAAAGAACTGAGCAACAATGGTCACAATAAGCACAGCTGCTTTTATCTTAAACCCCACACCCCAACCTAAAACACCATTGTATATTACATAGAATACTAAGACATACATATGCTTTGCACCTTGTATACAAACCAACGATCCAGCAACACCCTGTAAAACAGTATGAGTTACACTCCAGGGATTTCAATACTACTTTATACTTTAGTAGCCAAACATTTCCAACCCACACAATCTTCCAGCCTTGTTTTATTAAATTCTGATGGCAAAAGGGTACACAGGCCCTTATAATCTATGCCTTTCCTCATAATATGTCTGCTTTCTGCACTCAAAACGTATATTTTCGTGGTTTACTTTTGACATGACATGTGACATCGCCGGAGCATATTGCAATGATTTAATGTACTGAATTAAACAAAGGGAAATAAAAATCCCTTCCATTTCAAACAGCCTGTGTCCCTTAAAAGACCAGCATGAGCTAGACTCTGTGGTGCCTTGCAGCCCTTCGCTTCCTGCAGTTTAACATTTCCCTGTGACAGTGGTCATGATATTTTAATGAACATGTATTTTCTGTTTACTTTATACTGCTGTTTTCCTGTATTATACCTGTCATGTCCAGGAAAGAGCATTATCTCTATTAGGCTGCCAATAACAAATGCGTCGAATTGCTTGTTCTCTAATTGATAGATCACACTGTTCCACCTACTGATAGATTACAGCAGACTAACAGCTGTGATGCCTGTTCCCTCCAGGCCTCACTACCAGCTGATCCAGAGTGATTGGGCTATATTCTCTGCAATAAATCCCCCTCTATCAATACATAATGGCCTCTGATAACCAACAGCAAGCAAACAGCCCACGTCTGAGATCACCAGGAACTGATTATTATTTATTTTTAAGAGGAATCACTAATGACTTTTTGAATCGTAACACACAACTTTTAAGTTGTCATTATGAAAAAAAGTCCCATCCTTATAAAAGTGACCTGTTTTATGCCTGTGCCTAACCTTGCTTTCTCAAACTTGTGACACTACAAATATCATGGTATACTGCAGTAAGCGTTTATGTTGGAAGTAGAAAGAGGGGATCTTTACTGTAACTGGTAGTTGAAACTGAAGGTTGCTTCCAAAGTGATTCAGGAATGCTTTGTATGAAGAGATAGCTACTGCAGTGCTATGGATTTGCAAGCAGGAATAAAGTGTTCAATACCTTTCCTGCTGAGAGCAGATTCTCAATGAACAGAGGAGCCTTGCCACTGTGCTTCTGGATCTTGTTGAACTCTGTCACCCAGTGTGTCATTATGTCCTCAAATTTTGGTCTGAAACAAGAACGCTTCAGAAGATTAGCAACTCACACGCACACATACATGTTTGCATTCCTATATTTGTGGGGATTTCTCATTGACTCTTGCTATATTTTTATTTACTATTTCTAACTCCAGTCAGACAAGACCCCACACAGGGTTAAAGACAACAACAAACTAAATATGTTGGCATTTTTTTTAAATGTTAAGGCATATTTAGTTCTTAAAAAGGTGTTTTACAAAATGGGGACATCCCCACAATGTTGTTTTTTTCAGGAGTTACTATCTTTGTGGGGACATTTTCTCAGATTTTGTCTGGACATTGATAGTAATACCTGCCCACACATACACACTCACAAACACACACACACACACACATTCACACACACGCACACACGCACACTCACACACACCCATGAGCACACACACACACAAACGCACACTCACACACATACATATACACACACACAAGCACATGAACACACGCACACTCACACTCACACACACACACATACAAGCACACTCACACGCACGCACCAACAAACAAATACATGCACACGCATACACACACATATGGAAGGCCATCCGGGTCAAAAACTCGTATTGATTTGGACCAATCAGAATCCATAAAAAATACGTGTTTAGTTCTGCTTTCCACCCTAAGCTATACAGGGCTGTCAATTATATCCATCTTCGGATGTAAGTAAACACATTTTAAGGGTAAAGGAGGAGTCTACAACGTTAACTCCCTTTTAAAAAATAAAATTCCAGTGTAACAGGAAATTGGTAGACTACATACATTTTTTTTTCACGAAAATTGTAGCTTTTAATAAAGATTCTGACAAAAAAAATTCTGATTAAAACAGTTTGCTATATTTTACAATTTTATGGTAATCAATTTAAAACAAAAGCAGCGATATACAGGGTGTTAACGATTAAAGTTCACAACCAACTAGCTTGAACCCTCCTTTTAATTTAAGAAATTCGTACGTGTGCAGTAAAGACGATATCTACTTTTTTTTTTCACGGTCTACCTATTTCCAAACTGGCGTGCTCATTAGTCAAAACTACGCAAGGAGTTATATATTTATTTTGTTATTTTTTAACTTTCAAAATGATTGTGGGACACTGAACTTTAATTACCAATGTGTATGGTTTCTAAAATTGTCACTGATAAATGACCTTTACTTTCGCATGCCACTTAACCCTGCTGAGACACCTCCAGTCACATCATCTGAGTCTGTGTGATCTGATACTGAAGTTAGAGTTTCCAGTTTGGTAAGAACATGGGTGCTGGTAGAATCTTCACACTGTCTTGAATAGCACAGCAACAAAAATGTGATGTTAAAATACAGAGGGAAACAAATCATTATACATGTGTTTAATACTATAGGGATGGATCAAAGTTGCACATAAATTAATTACATCGGTCTTCTCAAATATCCCTGTAGCTATATTTTTTATGTAGTGTTTATTGTGATTTATTAACTTTCTAGTTTCAAAGCACAAATGAATACACACAATGTGATTAGCTAATACAATATAAGAGGGATATAAAGGTACAATTTAAAAATCTATTAGGTCTGCTTTTATAATGAGCATCGGCTGTCAAAAAGTCAATACAGAGTTCTTTAGCTGTCTCAGAGCAAACATCAAGTAATTATCTGCTTTATTAGGGAGAGGCAGCGCCACAATAATGATCTGGTAAAATAACCCATTAATTACTGTCAACTACACCTGACTCTTCACTTATTAAAAACATTAATAATCAAAAATAAAAACTAATTAGTAAACAAATGTAATCAGTCACTTGTGAAAAATACACTTTTTTATTCTGGTTTCATACAAGACACATACATACATGCTCATGCAGGATCATTTGCCTTGTTCACATATAAAAGTGAAATTAAATAAGGATTGTTTTTTTAAATGCAAATGCTGGTATTTGACTGCAACCGATTACCCATTGATTGTGTGCCACATGGGTTAATACAGACATACGAACACATTATCATTATGCAGACCTGGATTTAAGAATGAGTCGTACTTTCAAATTTAAAAATTGTTCGTCCAACTAAACATCAAATAAATATCAAATAAAAACTTCACACTGGTTTACAGAAAACCTGATATAATGTACAGTAATTTAACGTATAACCCCACCTTGGCCAAAATCTGTGAAAATATGACATACCATTCATTGCTTACTTTGTAATAATAATAATAATAATAATAATAATAATAATAATTATGCTATTTATTAACAGTTTTCAGGCATGGAGTCCACATGGTTTGATGAAGCATTTAAATGTCTTTATAAAACTAAAACACTGTCAAAAACTGTGTTTTTTTTTGTTTGTTTGTTTGTTTTCCTTCCTTTCAGTGCCTTATAACTCGTGGCATAGAAACTGCATAATACAAAGATAATAAGATTTCAGGAAAAACAATGCAAATTTTGGGGATTTCACAGAATCAATAGCTAAACAGGAAATGATTCCAATGTTCCAAAAAAAAAATGGACTTTCCTGTTATCATATTCCCCTTTCAGTACCAATAGGAGGACGGGGGTATTTTTTATGCCATTGGAGTATGAAATTCAGAACACTTTACATAAGATTTATTACATCCAAGCAGAAATATTATCAGCTGAAGGTGCCATTTATCAACATCACTTTGAAATGCAGTGAGTGATATGATAGAATTATGTAGATCAGGAATATCTGTGGGTGGATTGAATTGGGTAACCCTGGCAACCTCAGGTACACTTACCCAGCTCGGAATACATTTTGGCACATCAATTAAAAGGAAGCAATATTTCAGAATTTAAAAATATATAAATTAACTGGTTTGTAAGCACTAATGAGTCGGGTCTTTCAAAGTGTTGATCAGGTTATTATTATTATTATTATTATTATTATTATTATTATTATTATTATTATTAATAAACATAAAAGCAAGATAAGAGGTCCATTTTTTTGTGAGTCATTGTTAGTTATTATAATACTGTATATAATTTAGTGACGGTTCAATACTGCCTCTGTAGGATACAGGAACTGCTTAAGTGGCTGAATTGTAACCTATAGTAAAGAGGTTCTCTTGTGATTCAAGCAGGTGCTTTTTCAAGCAGAGTTGTTTTTTTAAGGATGCTGAATTGTATGATAGTGGGTATGTATGAGTAGGAGGAGAGGCCTGCTGGGTCAGGTAGTAAGGTAAGGCAACTAAAAAACTGAAGAATAATATCCTCTGTGTTGTGAGTGCCATGATCTCACAAATTTACTGTACAATACAATGTGCCTGCCTTTAAACCAAACGGTTACCCCTTACCTCCACACATTCATTTTTGGGAATGTTCCTGGTATGTATGGTTCCCAAGTGGACATCTAGCAGGCTTTTTTGTTTGTTTGTTTTTTGTAACTAACCATTACATAGTGTTGCAGTGTGTGTGTATGTGTGTGTGTGTCTTCTTTGCTTTTCTACAAAGATTCCATTATATACCCATCTGTGCAACCTTGCTTTATTATTTTAAATAGCGACTCTTTCCAGTTTTAAATTTGTTTAGCTTTGCTCTCATTCTTGTCCCACTGTATAAACCATTATGTAAATGTACCACAAAAATGATGCAAACCTTTGAACTCATGACAAACTATAACAGAATGTAGCCTAAATTTTGATATAATAAGCAAAAACAAACAAACAAACAAAAAACGTTTTATAAATAATAAAATCACATTTGCTGTCAAACTAATATCCAGTGTACTGCTGTATTTAAAAACGTGTAAACTAAAGTATGCATCTGAGATGTATCTGTCTGGAGTATAATATAAACCTGTCTTGATTTAACTAAGAAAGACTGCCTCCTGGTTCGACATGCAGCTGACCACATCTAAAGAATACTACCTTGTTTATTCCGGAACACCATTTTCAGATTCTTTTTCTGTACATTACATATTAATTGTGCCGGAGCCGTGCCACATGCTTCAATGAAAATAAATTGCTTTAATTCAGTTTTGCTTGCAATTGCAGCGTAGCTTAATTTCATTAGCTGGAACCTGTTGAGTGCCTTCAAAGCTCCATTGCAGGACGCTACTTGAAATGAAAAGATGCTTTAGCTGCTCAATTAACAGAATCGTTCCCTTTCAGCTAAAATGAACATTATTGAAACCAATTAGCATAGACTGGAAAATCTCTCATTAATGAGGGGAGTGTGGGTGAGTAAACAGCAATGAAAAGATGAAATTAGAGAAGAGGCTCTTCTTGTTGGCCTGGAATAATTACACGCTTAGTTGCCTAATTGTCTAGTGAAAAGCAGTGCAGTGATAGTAACAGATTGCCGTGTTCATTAGGTTGCAAAAGGCCACCTGCTGCTGGAGCTCATTTGCCTGCAGTCTTTATACATGTGTTTATCCCAGGGGTTGGTATTTGGACACAACACTAGCTGTGAAAAGCAAATGAGCTTGCCAATATGCTGCAATATTGTGTCTTTTATGCCAAGATACAGGAGCTTAATATGTCAAATGAAATGACTAAAACCAACGGCAATAACTGGGTCTATGAGGAAACTGACCTTATAATATGCAACAGTGTAAGACTATTTAGTGCACAGATTTAGGTCTCCACATGCAGATGTTCCGGTGGTCATATACTGTATTACGACAGAATCAAACAGTGGAAACATCCTCTCTATGTTTGCTGTTTTCATGAAATATTTAATGCCGATATTTGAATGCACATACAGTACCAAAGTGAATATTGTGCAGCTAAAGGAAGAGCTACAGACATAATAGACGTATTTTTTATTTATTTTTTTGCTGTTTAAGAAGCTTATTTGACATGCTTTCTTTTTAATGATGACTGTGCTGATTTGCTGAAGGTATCACATTGAATTTATAAGACTGTGTTGTGTCTAACCTTTAATAACTTGCACAGGGCTGAGTCTGGAATATTAATTACATTCATTGTTACATTTAATATTACCTATAGCTGTTGGTCATAATTGTCTTGCAAATAACCTTAAGCATGTCGAGTAAAGCCTCGCTTTATACAGTGCACACATGTTAATTCAAATTTCTGTTCCTCTGGGGCATCTCCCAAGAAAAGCATTTTACTTTCTATTTCAGAATAAAAAAATCCCATGCAAATCAACCAAGATTGAAAAATAAAAAAACACATTAAAAAGTGGGACTCAAAATATGTTGATTGGTCGACAAATGAAGCTTGTTTTCTGACAACTTGTTTATATTGACTATTAAGCTCCTGCCAGACATGTTCATTTTAGGAACGCTTTTGGCGTTAAATGTAGCAGTCTTTGTCCTAAAAGAAAGGAAATAAAATGCCTTGTAATGGAGTAATTCCAAGCCTCTCAATTTTTTTTTTCAAATCTGACTCATTTGGATTTGCTGACCATAGTTTCTCTGTATTGCATTAGTATTTTCAATCTTCATTGCCAGCCAACAATGACACTAATAATCAAAGGCCCAGAATACCTTGAAATCCCACCTAGCAACAGAAATGTTCAATTTGGGCTCCAGAATTATATCTTACAGATACATGGGGTCTGCTTTAAAGATATGTACCGTGGCTGATGCAAATACTGTCACCAACTTCACTGTATATTAATCCTGGTGTTTTTCATCAAGGGTGATTTACTGTATTGACTCACTTATTGAAATAACTACTTATGATACAAATATGAAATGAGGATGCAAATTAAGATCTATGACTGCTTAGATGATTAAAATATTGTTCTCTGAAACAGTTTCAGTTACGAAATTTTTAGGACAAAATATAATTAACATATCATATCAAACGTAATTGAATTCTGTGGGCTAAAGATGGTGCCACGGGCTCATTCCCTAACCTTGCTTCAAATCTATCTCAGATCACAAGTGTAGTGAGTCTGGTATTCTCAATGTAGCCCCTGATGGACACAGACGCAAAACCACCATGTTTCCGTCATTTGCCGTCTGCTTTAGAGAAGAATACTGCAAACGGAATCCCTTACAGTGTCTGCTGATAGTATTTTTAACTGAATTCAGCGTCACTGTACCTCATCAGGGGTGCACATTTGACGTGATGCCACTAAATTCTAATGCAAGAGTACCTCATATAGCGCCAGCAGCATTCAATTCTGGCGTCAGTTTGTCATTGGGTCTGCTCACTTGACCCACCCACACTTATCCACATACACAGGAGAGTAGGTTTGTGTCATGTGGGTAGTTGTGAAGGGGGGCTTCATTAGGATGGGGTTTGATAATTTAGCACCAGAAGGCTCTCTGGTGCTAAGCTTTCAAAACAGTTTACACACCTGTTCATCTTTCATGAAATCTACATGCACAGCATATTAGCAAGAAAGAACACAGTATTCATGAAGCACTGGTGTACTGGTAAGTGTAGCAGCGACAGTATCTTTAGTGCTGTGCTTGCTACGCCTAGTGAATATCTTTACAGCAATGCTAAACGGTTATATATCACAACATCAGTAGTAAAAAGCCCATGTAATATACATCCATAATACAATTGATTCAATGAAAAAGTAAGCAGCGCACTGGATTAGAGCAATCTATTGGGCTCTTTGTTTTCTAAACTGCCTAATCTGATTTGTGATAGGTGATTTAGATTTCTCCTCTTAATGAGAAATGCGCTGCAGGGCTCAATGAGTTAAGTAAACACAAAGGTGGATTAGCTCACTGCACACAAGGCTTCTTCAAAGACCGCAGTCTTTGTGCAGGCTGTGGATTTGAAACACTGTAATTGATTCACAGGGCAATATTTTCAGCATTAAAAGTGTAATACATGAACCAAGTTACATTCAGATGTTGGCACATGTTTTTCCACTTTAAGAAAAGGAAATCTCGACTAAGGGTGATTCTCTGTGCACCACACATTATTTAGGCATTGAAGTATTCTGGTTTTATATATATATTTTCTCACAAAGAAAATGTAATTATGTTTTTTTGGAACAGATTGGCTCAATATTGTTCATAACATTGCATAAAGATTGACAGCTATGAGGCTCACAAAAGACTTGACAACCTAAAACACACTAGAATCATCTATCCTGCTTCATTCAGTCACAATAGCACAGAGAAGCCAAATCTGCAATCCCAAAAGCAAAGGTATTAGGAAATTAAATTCCTCTTACAAAATGTCATTCAAATTATCTGTGATTTAATCAGCTGCACAGTATATATATATATATATATATATATATATATATATATATATATATATATATATATATATATATATATATATATATATATATTTACAGCAATCAATATAAAAAATCTAATTTGACCGCTTAAAGAATACAATGTGATGTGATTTCAATGTATAAATGTATTAATAAGTAGGTAAATTGTTAAAAGCAAAGTGTTTTAGGACACTGGGAGATTGATGTGATGTGATTGATTAGGTGATCAATAAAGCCATGGCATCTGATTATTGAAAATCCATCCATAAAATGAATGACCTGAGATTTTACATTGTTTAGACTTTGTGAATTTTAAGCATCGATGTTAATGCAGATGTGATGTTAGCACACTTTAATGAGGCTGTCTGTACTCCTGTCTCTGTGACAGATTAAAGCTGATCTGAACACAGCCCAACCTGATTGGGCTGGAACCCCACTCAGTACCTTTGCCAACACGATGACACCAGTGCAGTGTACAGCACGGAGCTATCCAATCACTGGCACTAATGTGTGTTAGGATTTATTAAAACAATTATTTTCATTTTTCAATTTCTTGTAGTGAACGTCAGACAACAGCACCAAATATTTCAAAGCTCATATAAGAAAAAAAAAAATAGAAATCAGTATGGCCAACATAATCCATGAAGCCTGCCTGTGGTTTCATAAATTCTACTTTTATTTGTGTGTACTTTTTCTGTACTTGCAATGGGAGATAGCATTGTATTTCCTCTGACTACATGTAGGCACTATAAATATTGCTTTGAAGGGTTTAATTTACTGGCACATTGAACTTCGGTTCTGCCAGTCATTTAATCCACTTATTTTAATCCACAGACAAAATAACTTGAGATTACTTCTATTTGCACGTTTTACTGTGGGTACATAATGAAATATGTAAAGTTAACGTGAATAGAGACAAACAGTGTTTTGACTTAATTTCAATAATCAAAATGGGCTCATATACTGTCAACACACACTGGAATTGTGCAGTAATAAATACACAAAAGTAGACTTATATTATATACGGTTGCAACTACTACTAAATCTTGAATTTAAAACAAGAAGAAAAAGCTATTGTAATGAATTAGCAATAACGTAATGCTTTGGCAATGCAGCGCTATCCGGTCGTTTTGGCTACTGGAGCATTGGTCTGCAATATTTGTTTTATTATTTTCCCTGCACTTACTACACAGAATGTCTTTCCTTGCGCTGAGTAGTTGCAATTGTAATGGTATGTTTAATGCAGGAAACAGAGCCTGCATTTGCTTTTTGAGCTGGAAATAGCTGGGGCACAAGCCATTGCTGCCTCCTTCCCCTGATTATTTCACTTTGCTATAACTGAAGTACATAAGTACAGCCACTGATTTCATAACAGGAAAGAAACTACCCCTGCTGTTTTAAAAATGAACAGGCTTTATCTGTTTGAAGATCCAAACGATTACGGCAGAAACTTAAGTTTCAACGTCTCCATTCATCAAGGGGGAGACCTCGCCACCCAGATTGCATGACTTTCTATAGTAACCCTATATATAAACCTCCAAGGACATCCTGTGGTTACATATAGTAAATACAGTAATGCCACTAATTGAAAGCTTGCAATGTTTCCTGGGGTTGGTCACTCATAATTCAGATGGTTAATTCATTTGAACTGCTTCGTATGGATCCCAATGCCTAATAAAGCAATTGTGCTATTTTTTTTTGTAAGTGCATTGCATCCAATCATTTAATCTCACTTATGTGTTTAGAAAATTCAGTGTGTTGTAACATAACCTATACACTGTGCACCTATTCTGCCATTGCTATTGAACGCTGCTGTATAGTTACAGGTGGATAGTTTACTACCCAAACAGTCTTTAACCATCTCTATTATTCTGCCCATTAGAGCACATTGTCTCAGTATTGTTAACTGCTGGGTAATAGTTCTTAATAGATTTCTCTCTCTCTCTCTCTCTCTCTCTCTCTCTCTCTCTCTCTCTCTCTCTCTCTCTCTCTCTCTCTCTCTCTCCTTCAGTAAACAGAGACTCAATAACCATTTGATTAACTCCACTGTTAAAGCTGGGCAGTATCAAAATAGGATGCACTCCAAAGTCCCCCCAGAAAGGAATTGCTGCAGTAATATCAGCACAATGAACTAGTCAAACAATCAATATGATAATTGCAATTTTTAATCTTGAATTAAAAGCTTAGGAAATTGCAGTCAAAGGCACAACTGAATTGTGTTCCCTGTGCTACAGTATAGCAGTAATGAAGAAACACACGGCTTTCAATAGTAGCCCTTGGTATGATTGGTAAGTGCTCAGTGTTGCCCTAACTGCACTCATCCCTGGAAAACCCACTTATCATGCTTACAGAATGGGGTCATTCGTTTTTCATATGCTTTTGTTAAATGTCCTTGTGTGAGTTTACAAAAGTAATCCCTTGCTGCCGGTTGTACTGTTCTGCATTTTGTCCATGCCATAATAACATGCTAATGCATGCTGACGTTAAATATTAATGTGCAAAAATGTATATAAATACATATTTACCAGCAATGTATGTAATTATATTGATTGAGAACATATACAAAACATTCATTCCATCTATAAGGTTGCATGTCAGTGTTAATGTCTGATGAGTTAATTATACAGTTTCTAACCAGGCTCAGTTAAATGACTCGATTTCCCTAAATCCTCAATAACTTCCTGGAATCAAGCTTCATACAGAAAAAAGTACAAGATAAATTAGACACAATTTATTCAGTAAACGATTGCAGCTGCTTGAGGTTAACTACTACAGATGGTAGGTCTGCTTAAGACCAAAATAATGCATATTGCAAGCTGAATTAATTCACTGCGAGAAACATTCACCTAGAATACATGTTGGCAGTATAACTGCAGTGTACAACAATATCTATCTATCTATCTATCTCTCTCTCTCTCTCTCTCTCTCTCTCTCTCTCTCTCTCTCTCTCTCTCTCTCTCTCTATATATATATATATACTGTATATATGTGATGAAATCAAATATTGTTGGAGAGACTGGAACTACTTTATATAAATGAATTCAGAACCACCTTTCATTAATTAGAAATAAAAAAAATGAATGAACCAATAGTACAGCACTTCACCAGTCAAGGACATGACATAAATGATGTAAAGTTTGTAGTATTAGAACAGCTAAAATTAGACAATGCGATATATAGAAGAATAAAAGAAAGTAAATGGATAAATAGACTGAACACGATTATGCCAGCAGGACTCAACAGAAAAGAATTAACTAATTAACTTCAATAGATATATAGCATTTAAATAAATAAACAAAATTCGTTCAAAAGTTGTGCATGCTGATGCGCTGGGGAGACCAAATCTAGTCTGATCCTCAGAGCCAGCATTGCATGATATAATAAAAATATAAATTTATATAAAGTAATGTTAATTAGAATTAATACAGATTCAAAGATAGAAGTAAAAATGATGTCACAATATATAGAACAGCATTACATCATGTAAGAATAAATCATGGATTTGAATGTAAACAATAACAAGTAGTTGTCATGCCGTCAAAAACCTATAAATACTTCCAATGTGCACAGGCTCCCTTGAGAAAGATATGTACAAAATATCGAAACGTTGGGCAGCTGGCTCTTTGAGCTAAATATATATATATATATATATATATATATATATATATATATATATATATATATATATATATATATATATATATATATATATATATATATATATATATATATATATATATATAGATAGATAGATAGATAGATAGATAGATAGATAGATAGATAGATAGATAGATAGATAGATAGATAGATAGCTAGATAGATAGATATTTGTGTGTTGAAGGGGAAGCTCAAAATTCAAATTTAAAAGTTTTATTTTGACAAAACAAAGCAAATAGGCAGTATTTCAAGCTTCTGACAAAATTAAGAGCTTGCACCTCTATGGCCCAGCAGACCCTTTAGCCCTGAGATGATTCTCCTGTTAACTGTACAAAGACTGCTTTAACCCATCTTCCCTGATAATAGACCTGGACTGATGATGTGCCATGGAAGCCTCCCTCTCTGATGGCATACCCATTGCGACAGTCATCCTGTTCCTTCAATTAAGTGCTGCATGTATGGCTCTTAGTGGCTTTGCTGCTGCAGCGTTAAAGCCTTCCTTGGGATCATAATATGTAAAGTAGACAATACATACAGAAGTCCAACACAATCATAGCACGGTTGCCTGCACATTATTGACCACACTCCACCCAGTTGTCAGTTCCTGCTTTCTAGGACGTGCCGAATAGGGGGAAATGAACAGTCAACAGCCCAGCAGGGTTCATGGGGTCTTAATCAGATGGCAGGACACCATGTATATTTCCTGATGTCTGGCCTGTCAAAAAAATCAGCTGACACATAAAATAAATATTTACTGTAGGAAGGGAAACATTTATTTCCTGTTCGTACTGCAGAACAATAATTCCTTTTCTTACAAATAAAATGCAGAGCGAGTTCTCAGAACAGCAGTAATTATTACACTTCCCTGTATTCATTAGAGGCATTGTCTGGTGGTCTGGCAGCATCCATTAAACCCAGGGAGATTGTTCTCACAGCATCGGGGACATTTAGAAAGACAAAATAAACAACATAGCTGTTTGTGTAATGTTTTATAAACTTTATAAATGTGCAATAAAGACGGTTGACTGTGAAGGAGGTATACTGTGTCGGATTGGTTGTGTCAGAGGGCTCCTTTGGTCCTCTGCTGATCCTTCATCTAGACCAGGACCTCTCCTGAAGCTGGTTCAGACAAATGGAAGCTGGACAGGGATCTGGCCTATCACGATAGCTGTTGAAAGTAATCCACTTCCAAAATCCGAGAGGCACACCATGCTTCTGTTTGCAAGTATCAATTGCATTCTTTATTTGCTCCTGTCAAGCTCTGTTTTGAGAAAGAGTTTCAATATTGATCCAGTAACAAGGCCATGACAGCTCACTTTAAGTGGATATGTCTCTGCCGTCCATCCTCTCCCCCTCTGTCTTCCTCTAAATCCACATAACACGCACAAGCTGCCTCTAAATGATCGTGCCAGGAGAGTTTTAGCTCAATAAAATATTCTGGTCTAAGTGTTCCTAGAGAAGAAGCACCATACCTGGTTTCTAAAACCTGATTGGACTTCAACATATTTTTTCCATATATTTGTGACAATGGTCCTTATTCATAAAACTTGAAGGACTGTTTTAAGGAATGTTTTGTTTGGGATTCTTTCTTCTATAGTCTGTTTTTATTAATTAAATCAAGTTTGCAATTCATTAAATTATTTAAAACTGTTTTAGAGAAGGTTTATTAGTTTATTCTAAAGTACTCTTTAATTTTAAATTATATATATATTTATATATATATATATATATATATATATATATATATATATATATATATATATATATATATATCAACTCCTTCAAGCAGTATTGATGAAGTCCAGAAATGTATCATGAACTGTAATCTCCATTTTTTATTCTTCAGAAAAACAAAACAAAACAAAAAACAGCATTTTACTAGTTAAGCTCAAATACTGTAACGGTATGTTAAAAATAAAAGCATCCGATGTTATAGTGCATCAGATCAGACAATATTGTAAAGTCAATGCAAGCAGCTTCATTTAAAAGGATAAATAGCTCCTTCAATATAAATCTGTCTATTGATTAGAAGTGTTATATAATTACCTGGATTTTTAGATTCATGCTAGTCAGCATTGGTCAAAGCAATATGTGTAGACGATAGACTGAATAAACAATTCTGACTTGATAATATTTACTGGAAGAGACTTATCCTGATCTGAATTTCCACACATTAATGGAGATGAGTATTTTTATTTTGACAGATTGATAAATATGTATTATAAAAGCACAACTCAGTCTGTGTATTTTTTTTTATTGTATTGTTTTATTTGAAAGCAACTGGACTCCACCGCAAAAAAATTATATTAGATTTTCAAAGAGGAAAAATAAATAAATAAATAATAACATGCATCCAGTAATGGGCATACTTTGCATTTCTAAATTATGCAGTAAGACTCTCCATATACGTGTCTCATATCCAGTTAAGTTAAAATGCAATAACAGGGTGTTCACTTGAGTATCAAGGGAATATTTTCCAAATAGTTTAGGACTTTGTTAAATTTATCATCCAAGTGTAATCTGTCAGAGAAAAAAAAAATGATATTGCTTAAAAAAGTCACAACAATAACACAACTGATGTGATTTCCATAAATTTGAATCTGGAGTTTCATCTCAGCTTTACCGTACCAGCATTACCAACTGTATATAGTTGACATTAAACTGGCAATCTTTTCAGGCATCTTGAATTATAAGCTTTCACTCTTTCCATAATAAAAATGACGCATCACGCTTTATAACTGATTAACACCAACACAAGCCCGGTGTTACATCTATGCTCGCCTTGAAAAAGGTGATTTGATGTCAATTTGTTTCAATTCCTCAACCATGTACAATATACAAGCAGCAGAACAGCCATGTTATTAAAATTAAAAAACAAACCGGACGCCTCCAGTTTTTAAAAAAAATTGTAATCATTTTTACATTGCTGTGAACCAATCTTTGCATGTATAAAACTGCAGCACCTTTGTGTTCTATGTAAAAAGGCTATTTCAGAGTTTTTAGTGGTCCTGCCAGTGAGCGATTACCCTTCAATTACCTTGGTACTTTCTCTTATCTTTACACTGTAGATACTAGATAGTGATTTACATTGTTAAGTACAGTACACATGCTCTGGCAGGAAGATTTAGTTATCCGCAGACAGGAAAAGGGCATTTTTTTGGAATTAAACAGCAATCATGGTACTGGGGGTCATCTTCCGGACACCAAATGGTCAATACCTCAACCCACAGCAAAGTAACAGAGCATATTTAAAAAAAAGGTTAAGTGCATTAGTAATATACTGGAGCTAGACAAAAAAAAAATCCCATGCTTGATATATATGTTTTTGGTGTACTTGGTCATATATATATAATTGAAATTCACATTCCAATTGAAACCTATTAGCAGCAACTACACTTACAATTTTGCTAAGAGAGCTCGCTCTCAGAACGTCAACGCATTCTAAAATTTAAACAACGGCATTTCTATATAAACAGATTAAGTGTTAATATTGTGTTTTTTTAATCTTTTTTTAAATTCTGATTTAATGACTTTCTCTTGCACCTCTCTGTATTCCAGACTCGACTCGCTTTGCTCGCAGGCCTGACACAGTAAAGAGTGCGTAAGAAATCCAGTCTCGACTTGATTAGAGGTAGGCATCAAACACTTATGAACACACAAACACAGTTTCAGTTATGATGTCATTTGTTCTGGAACTGCACAACCTGCTGTATTTTAATGAGAGTGGCACCTTGTGTGCAACATAGTTCTATTTCATAAACTGTAAAGGTTGTTGGTGGGACATGTTGAGATAAAATCCTCTGCAGAGTCAATCAGTCAGTAACTATATGAGATGGGATTCCAACCTAAAAGCAGCTGATTCATTATCCTCAATTCTAACCACTAGTCTACGCTGCCTCACAGAACACTTGCAACACGTGAAACTTAATTGGGTACTTGTGTTAATACACTTACAATGCTCCTGATTTACAACCTGTTAATAACGTCACTATCTATTAGCCTTCATTTGTGTTTATAGTGTGCAAGCTCTTGATTATTTGTCCTAAACAATTGCACTTAACCTGATTCAAATGTAGTCAAAGTAAAACTTCTGCTGTGAAATACAAATGTTAAATTAAATGCAGATAATGTATTTTAAATGTCAAAGATGTCCCAGTAATTCATGCAAACCTTATAACCTTTTGGTTCCCAAGGGTGCATTGGATTGCAGTTCATCAGGCATCAATGAGTTAAAAAAAAAAAATAGAAACTTGCGTTGGTGACTAATTGGAAATACTGAGGATTTGACAAGATTTGCTCTGTCTGAGTCCCCTTGTCTCCACAACAATTCATTCAAGAAATAGAATTAAAAAAAGGTAAGCCAGGGACACCTGGGGAATATGGTATAGTTCAGGCACCTCTCATTAGTGAGCACAGAATTACAATCCAGACATCTCTTTATGTAGACTAATCATATTACAGATCTGGGGGAAGATTTACAATCAGATTTGCCAATGAGAACTCTATGTAATCTTCACTGAAGACTGACACCATTTTATCTCCACATGATTCCCAGTTCCTCACACAAGTAATTCAGCCCTCTTTCTACATTGTCAGTTCTGACAGGCTGATTTAATCTGCAGCACTCCAAGTGCCTCTGACCACTGTGCCGAGTCATTAACCTTGACTCACATAATTGAATTCAAGGTTGATTGCCTGTGACCCTCCCCACTAAGGTCCTTAACATGTACATATTCATTACGAGCAGCACTGCTAAATGGATTGCACAGGGAAAGCTGTAGCAATCACCCTGCTTGGTATGCAGGGGGGGGAAGAGGGCACTAATTGCATGTTAGAGCTGAGGATTAGATTATGAAAAGAGTGAGAAAATGAAGATAGATCCCTCTGACACTGTCAAATTAAGGGCAGCAATGTACAGGAAGAAGACACTGAAATTTACAGGGACATTAACAAAAGAAAAAAAAATGGAAAAGGATCTAGATGAATAGGATTTTTGACATAAATCCCTCATCTTAGTTTCATGCAAAATGTCACTATAAAAGCCGGATCCTACAATTATATTGTCTGTTTAAGTCTTTTTAATGAACACAGGAGCTTGTTTGCACTCACTAGGCAACAGGGATATATATGTCTGCACTATTCACATAGGCTCTAATAGTTGGCTTAGTCATAGTCTTGCATGGCATTATTAAGCCTTTTGCGAATATCAGGTTTATACTTTGAACAAGGCATTGAATGTGTCATTAACTTTACAGACAGCCAGACTTGTAAATTGTCACTTTTGCTTATGCTGGATAAATCAAAACACAGATTAAGTTTTATAACCATGCACTAATATCATTCCAGTTACACACTCTTAAATTGCATGCCACTTATAGACCTATAGACTTTTATTCTTCCTGTTCTATCCACAGATTTAAAGCCAGTTCATTATCATCCATGATCTTGTGCTGTTCCTTCCGTGAGAGGGGAAATATGACACAGTTGATATCTGGACAAAGATTGTTTTGCACCAGCCCCCCAGTTTTTAAGTGCTGTTCCATGGGTGCAAAGTTTCAGTAACAGCTTAATTGTACTGTCTCCAGCAGTGTTGATAAGCTCTGTAAGGACTGTGTTAGACCCAGGACCAATGGTATTCGTGGCGTTCTTGATAGCTGGAGAGCATGGGGGAGAGTGCTCTTTTCTTCTGCAATATTGACTGTGTGGGTTCTTATATAATGTCAAGATCAGATATGGAGCTTATTTCTTGCTTATATTTCCTCTTTTTTATTATAATTACTCTCCTCTTATTTGCATTATAGGTAAGCATAAGCCTCTGAATTCAAATTCACATCCATATGACCATTTCATTAATTTAAAAAAAAGTTGGCTGTTACGTGAATGGTTATTTTAAAACACAATTTACAAACAGCAGGGTTCAGTGAATGAAATGTCAGTTATTTTATTTTGCCTGATTAATGGAGATTCAATACATTTGTATTTGTTTGTGGTTGGCTGTAGATTTTAATGGACTGATAGAAGATATATATCAATGAATCTGAATTGTGAATGTTTAGTAATGATGTAATGAAGTTCAACAGACATTTTACCTTTAAGTGGATGGGACCCTGACCTCCATCAATTACCCTCCACAACTCAGAGAGATCTATGGCTGTGCTGTATGATTCCCCCTGGCTCCTGGCAAAGTTGTGTTTACGATTCAAAGCCCGGTAGCAACCAAAACTGAGAGATCTTCAACCTGCTCAGAGACTACCCAGGGTGCACCTCTGAATGTCAGCACATTTACGTCTGGGAACCCCCTTGGAAAAACAAAAACAAAAAAAAACACACACATTTTAAAATGTAAATTCCTGCATGGCATTTAAAAAATCATGCTCCTGGCAACAAATTCAGCACCCGCCACCCGAAATCCATAACCGAGCAGATGTATTTCAAATCAAAGTACAAGCAAATAAAAGAAAATCACACCACACTATATTATTACATTTTATAAGGATGGCATGGGCTCCCTCCATGGTAGGAAAGTGCCGCTTTAAAACATGGTTATTATATGTAACAGTCACTATCCAGGTCAAATACAGAAACTGTGGGACCCAGTGCACTTTACTTAATGTAAACCCATTATGATTATCAGACCAGATTCCAACCTTAGGAAACAGAGTTCAGCTTCAAGTAGAGAAAACACATAAAGGGCTACGTTTTTAAGCGAGTACAAAGACAAACATGCGCTATATAGCATAAAAAATAGCAAGAAACAACTTATAGTATGTACAGTTCATTCTTGTTGGTTTTTAACCTGAAAAAATATGACTTTACCAAAATGGTCATCCTTGATAATCCAAACTAGGGAGATAGTTGAAAATACGTCGAAACCGTTATTAAACCTACATGCAGCCTATTGTAACAAATTGATATGATTCACTTGGAACAATGATAAGGTAGCGGAAGTCTTGCTAACAGTGAATTGAGCCCAACATTTAGTTACAGACAGGAAATGGTTTAATCTCATTAATATAGGAGAAAAGAAAACTGGGGGAAAATGACTGATATCATAGCACTAAAAATGATTGAATCTCATATCGCTAAAAGTGATTGAATCTCATATCGCTAAAAATGATTGAATCTCATATCGCTAAAAGTAATTGAATCTCATATTGCTAAAAATCATTAAAAAGGAGGTGGTAAGAGGAGAGAGAGAGAGAGAGAGAGAGAGAGAGAGAGAGAGAGAGAGAGAGAGAGAGAGAGAGAGAGATAGATATTGTTGTACACTGCAGCTATACTGCCAACATGTATTCTAGGTGAATGTTTCTCGCAGTGAATTAATTCAGCTTGCAATATGCATTATTTTGGTCTTAAACAGACCTACCATCTGTAGTAGTTAACCTCAAGCAGCTGCAATCGTTTACTGAATAAATTGTGTCTAATTTATCTTGTACTTTTTTTCTGTATGAAGCTTATAGAGATAGAGAGAGAGAAAGAGAGAGAGAGAGAGAGAAGGAGTTCATTAAGGATATTTAATACATGACTCATTTTGCATTCTTGTTGGTTTAATAACTTAATATAGTCATAACAAGGTTCTCGTATGTGTTTTCACAAATAAGGAAAAGTATTACACATTTAGTTTAAAAAACTTTAAAAATACAGATGTTTCAACAAAAGGGCATCAAGTGCTTTTAGTTTGCTTGCTTGTTTTACTCGTATGTGGTTGTAATATTAAAAGTTCTGTTGAACTCTCTTTGATTCATCTCTGGTAAAATATGCTTACCCTCCCTTACTGGGATTACTAGTATATAAATGTTTCCCATTTATATTGAGTGCTTTGTATGATCTTTTGGAGAAAACATGGATATCTGTAACCAGTTAAACTGAAATAAAGTGATTTTCTTTTAAAGAATTACAGGTTTCTTTTGTAATGTATAAATTCGATTTTAGTTACATACAGTGTGCAGTATATTATAATAGAAAAGATATCCCCTACTTTTTAAAGAAGCTTGGTATTCTTTAAAGCACAGCTAGGCTTCTGTGGTAAATAAGTTAAGAAAGTCATAAATTGCATCTAAATATATTATAAACAAGAGAGAAGTTTAAAATATAATAACAAAAAAGATGTCCCAAAGTTGTAAAATAGCTTGGTATTCTTTACCACACTAACCAGCAGAATTGTAGATTGCAGGATTGCATTGTTATTTTTGAGATTAGTTCAAGCATTATCCTTTTATAATGTCTTGAAGTAGCTTTTAAGTCAAAGTAAATTACTGGTTAGTGGACTGACTGCCTATTCATGCTGGCAGAGGATGTTGGGTTTGAACTGTTTTATAGATCCAAAATGGACCTGACTGGTAATTCTATCTTTATGTATATCTACGCTTGGAAAGGAAAACTCATTTCAGAACAACCATCCTTCAAAAGCATGAGCTTCTATGTAAGTGATGTGAGTATCTTTTTACATTCCAGGGCTTCCTTTCAAAGAGAAAACAGGCAGTTGAAAAAAAGCCATAGACCTAGGTAAGCATTTAGGCACACCTATTCCACAAACCGCTATGGAAACATTACCTGTCTTAGTCAGAAACTGCCCTTAAGTGTTGGTGCTCACTTAAGTGTTCCAAGTTAATGGTTGCTCACACTGAGAAAGCACACTTAAGTTAGCCCTGCCACTCAAGTGTTGCTTCTGAATGTGGGTGTAAAGTGTACCTTTTGGTGCGAACTTGTTTGTCATTTTACAGCTTAAGTGTCCACAGTTTTAACACCAAATGGCATACACAACGTAACAGAGACTATCAATGGTGCTGAATGTATTCTTCCAGGTTTTGAGTTGCTTCATCTAGTAAATACACATGTAAATAATGAAGATAGCACCGTCCCTAGTATTTTACATCATTTTTAAAGACACACTCTTACAGATTGTGTTTTCATAACCTAATTTAATGATCTAAACAGTGGCGGTATTTAGATTTGCAGCTACCCCCCTTGCTCGTTTTGTGTTAAACCACAGTTCGTTTTACTGCCTTGTGACGCTGTTTTGCAGGATTAATCATTGCTGATTAATGTTGTTGCAGAGACATGTGTACATAGTATATCTATCAGCATATTGGGAAATCACTTGGTAAAATAATTCAGCACCTGGCTATTTTTACATGTACAACATCTGTTATATGCCCTACATATCTGTCGGTAATAGTATAACTACCAGGTACAGAGTACTAGTACTAAAAACACATACAATAATTCTCCGATAATAACACGCACCTGTGAGCAAAGTTTTGGAAGAATATCTGTGTGTTATATACAAGGTGGGTAGTATACTTGAGCTACAGGATTCTGTGCAGTATTCCATTTTTTATAGGGTAGCTTCACGTTAACACAAGAGCATGGTATACAAGGGATGTATTCCAGTGTAGCTTATCCGTGTTATACACCGGGTGCATGTTATTCATAGGGTGCACGCTATATACTATAAATTACTGTACTAAACAACTGACAAACTCCTTAAGCTTTTAGTAAGTGTACACTGTTTGTAGCAGATGTAGGGGTTTGTTGAATGACATACCACAGTATAAATATAGATATGCCGTATAGTGTATACATAAACATTTTAATACTTAAATATAGTAAGACAAGCAGCCTCATTTATTACTGTTGAAATTCTATTTACTAACCTACAGCACTAACGAGCTACTGCTGTGGGACCACTAATGAGATTCACTTTATTTGTGTCATTTTAATTAAGTTATGGTCCCCAGCAATGGCCTGCAGTGATCAGACTATTCATAGCAAATTTCTCTATCAGCAAAACTGACGAGCCTTCAAGCACTGCAGCACAGTATTCTGTTTGACTTCACAGAAGAAATAGTATGAAGCCAGTTCAAACACGCACACAGGCTGTGTATGTGCTGTAACCTTACCACTTAGAAACATAGTATATAAAAGCATAACATAGATGTGTCCTGTAAATACTTTAAAAAAGCACAGCACATGAATTCAATGTAGGATTAACAAAGGATTTGGAAATATTTGCCTGTTTATTTTACTTTAAAGCAGATCTATGCAGCTGTTTAGATACAACTCAATCGATTTAAAGTCAGAGTTTTCTTCCTGGTATCTACAGAACAGGAAGTGATAAAGTACCCGGAGTGCGTTCAGTAGGCAGAACACTCCAGAGTGTTACGTGGAGCTTTCTATTGAACGACCTGCACGCCGAGAGTGCTTCGTAACGTTAGCTAACATTCTGAGGAGCTTACTTGGTGGGGGATTCAAAATGGCGGAGGTACAATACCAGTGTGACAGCTGTGGTGAAATTTTCCCACATATTGGACTTTTTGACCAACATATCTGTATGCATTCTTTTTGGTAAAAAAAAAAAAAAAATGATAGTTTATTTAAATTAACAGCGTAATTATTTGACTATTTTTCCTTTTAAATGAAGTGAATCTGCAGCACCGCATGCAACATTCAAAACGCTCAGCTTGTCATTGTTTGTTCGGTCGGCCTTACATTAAGGAATATTTTCTTAACTGCATTTAAAAAGAAACATAATGGACAAGTAGCGCTGTGTTAAAGTTGAACTATATGTGACGCTGTTTTTTTTATAGTTTTTATAGCTGTTTTTTGATATTTCTGTGAGATAGGCTTCACAGTGTATCTCAGCTGAAAAAGCACAGCAGTATAGGCTATACCGAAAACTTTAAACCCTTTTTTCGTGGCAGAAAGGCCACGTTAGAATAAGAGAACTTTACTAAAATTAGGTACTTTTGCAGTGTTACATTTGAATAAGAGAACTTTACTAAAATTAGGTACTTTTGCAGTGTTACATTTGAATAAGAGAACTTTACTAAAATTAGGTACTTTTGCAGTGTTACATTTATATCTAACCAAGAGCACATTATAAACAAAATAATATATCTACTATTTTTTAATTATTTTTTATTTTGCTGTACAACAGTACTTACATACAATAGAAACGTCTTAATTGCATGCATAAACTGCACTGTAGCCACCTGTAATATGCAACAATCACAGTACTGAGGAAAAGTGCTCTCAACATAGTTTTCAATCCGTACAGGACTCTAGCATGTGTTTGAATTCACTGCTGCTAAAGCCATGGTGTTGGCTCAACGATGCAAGTGCAAGAGGGATTAAACAGCAGAATTTCTGCACAATCTTCCACAAATTCATCCACAAACCACCCTAGTGCTGTGTTTTCTGCCATCTTGATAGTTCACTCTTCATAACACACTGTTCAAGAAGAGCTAACTTCTGTTACGTAGCGCCACAGCAGAGCACTCTGCCTTTTGAACGCAGCCCAAGGCACATCTGTTTAAAGTTTTAGTGCGGTTTTATCCAAATCCACACGTGTTGAAATTTACAGGTGTTTCTATTTAACCCACAACGTGATTATGCAAAGTGATTTGTACATATGCAATATTTTATACAAATGTTATTCTTTTAAATATACAGCAGAAAACTTGGTGTATTGCCCGTTGTCATGAAATGTTCTTTATTTCAAACCAACACGCAAGATAAGGCCTACTGGGATCCATCACCTTGTTTCAGGCAGTATCCAGTTGGAAGCAGCAGTCATTAATGGTTACAGTCACTTGCAATGCGATGAACAAAAGCCATCAATCATACACATTTTGACAATAAAAAAACTGTCCTTTCAGAATAGGGCAAGTCTAGCCAAGAACAGTTTATCACAAAGGATAACAGATGCAGAATATTATAGTCTTCAAAAAAGAAATGTAGCTAAGTTCCCAAAATAATGTAGAAGTCACAAATGAACATTGACCGCTGTATTGTACAGTGGCTGAAAACATGCTGAGACCACATTGTAGACAAAAGCTTGTCCACTACACAGATCTAACAAAAATAAAAGCAGCCTTGTACAGAACAGCAGCTGTAAAGTGGAGGAGTTAATAAAAGACTAAAAACACACTAAAGACTAAAGACAAACTGTGCCTCTTGCATATACAGCTGTACTTGTGCTTTATATTCTAGGTCTTAGGTCTAATAATTAATATTCTTATTTAGCTATTGTGTATTCATTAGCCTATGTCATGTACAGCTTAGTGTTCCTCTTGCACACAAATTAAGTAGAATCAATTGGCCTTTCCCTCTGTGTGAATAAAATTCATACTGAGTTTAATTCAATAAGTACAAAGTACTAGAACTAAAACACATACTGTAATTTTCAGAATATAACACGTACCCTTTTACAAAGTTTTGAGAAAATTGCTTTTTGTTATGTACAAGGTGGAAGGTAAACCGTGGTTAAACTACGCTTCTAAACAGCAGAAAATGATGAAGTCCATCACCCCTACCCTGTTGGGGAAGTTACTTTTAAAAGTTAGTCATTTGCAGTTATATGTCATAGTAACTTATTGTAAAAGTAATATAACTAGTTAGCTACAAATAGTTATTTTTCAGGCACAGTTTATATTTTACAGAGATATTTTTTTTTGTTGGATTAGTCGGGCTGCAGCTACAAATATTGTTTAAAGACCCAGTTATCGGACCCACTTGTTCTCTCCTCCGACACCATTTTCTAGCAAGATGATATGAAAAGCGCATTTTTGTGACATCGAAGGTTTAATTAGCACTGTTGAAGTACTTTCCATTTTATACATTAGCTGTAGTCTGTTTTTGAAGTTATTTCTTCAAATAAAATATAATGCATTTCCACATTGCGTTACCTGTCTGAAAAAAAGAACCATTATAGTTACAACTTACTGAAAAATCAGAGTAATCAGATTACAGTAATGCATTATATGCAATGCATCACTCCCCAACACTGCCCATACCCAACCAAGCAAAGCATTAGCAGAAGGTACATTTCTATTGAAATGAGAAAATACAGGTGTTCTTAAATGTTTTAATGTACACACTATTGGACAAACTTATGTTAAGCAATATTAATACTGGTGCACCACTATTATTATTATTAGTTTATTTAGCAGATGTCTTTATCCAAGGTGACTTACAGAGACTATTATAACTGAATATTTCTCAGATATAGGTAGCATGATACTCTAGTGCATTTTTTTACTTGCTATTAAACAATTTCTTGCCAGTTTACAATATTGACGTTGGTTTTTGTTTGTTTGTTTCCTTTCTGGATAAATGACGGACAAAACGTGCTTCAGAATCAACCCCACGCACCTCAAATTGAAATGTTTTTGCTCAGGAGTTGGGTGTGAGGAAAAAGTTGTATCTCAGAGATTAAAAACAGTGTTGTAAATTTCTGAAACCTGGCAGATTGAGGAAGCCACACAAAAGAGATTTTAGGCTTTTGACTCTAGCTGCCTAAGGTACGATGTGGGAATTTGCTGGAACCAAAATAGGACCAACACATGGTATAGCAAAGACAGATGAAACCCCCCAGTCCCTCCATCATCACCCACAGCAGAAACACACCTCCTGTCCAGCAGGTCTCCAGAGCTGTCCATTGGCTGGAGTCCACATGGTAAGCAAAGAACACCACACAAATAAATCCATCCTCTTACATACTATACAGCAAATACTGCCTCATTTATTTAGTTATTTTTTTTTCACTTTTTGTTTTCGTGTGATAATCTTCTGAGCTTCCAAAAGGATTGAAGCTTTCAACTAAATGTTGAAAGACTTAAAAGATTATACTAAGAATTACAGAAGCTGTCACAAAAAATGATGTGTAACATCATGGCAACAATATCAGGGGAGTAGTTTCTGGTAGAGCTTGGGGGGAGACCCTGAATGTCTTTTTTCTTTTTGGAATATAATGCAGCAAATATAGCTGTTCAATTCCACATGTTTTATAATAAGAGACACAAAAACCTCAAAGTAAGAAAGCAAAATGTAGAATATCAAATGGTAGCCTAAAGTACAGTATATCACTATTGGACAAACCCTACAGCTTTCCTGATTAAATATCCCTTTGACCATTTGTAAGATGCTATGGATGGATTAAAAAAGGAACATACAGCTCTGTATGGACAGCATTTCCTCTGTTCTATTGGAAAAATACCCTAATGCGTCAATGCTGTATCATTGCAGCACGTAAAATCAGCTATTGTATGCTGTTCAATCCCTCATTCGGTTTCCAGTTTTATATATGAAAATGCACAGGTAGGCACCTTAAATGCAGCAGGATTTTGTAAATTAACATCAGCTTTATCAGAATTTCCCTGGGGAGCTTGCCCCAGACTCCTTGCATGGCTTCAATTTAGCATTTCTTTCAAAGGGATTTGAGGTAGGAATATTATTTAAATGGATTTCCAGAAAGATATAAAGACACCTTGTATTGAACCCCAGAAGAGCAGCACCAAGTCCTACAAAATATAATCTAGAAACAAAAACAAATCCAACAAATGCATGCCAAAAAATGGTAGGCCAGATTTTGTATTTTGTATTTTTTTTATTATTTTTAAATTTAGAAGTCACCAATTAGTTTTTTGTTATTTTCTCCCCAATTTAGTAGTGTCAGCTCACCACTACCACCCCTGCGCTGACTTGGGAGGGGCGAAGACGAACACACACTGTCTTCTGAAGCGTGTGCCGTCAGCCGCCCGCTTCTTTACACACTGCAAACTCACCATCCAGCCACCCAGAGCTACTGTGTCGGAGGACAACGCAGCCCTGGTCAGCTTACAGGCAAGCCCGCAGGTGCCCGGCCAGACCACAGGGGTCGCTGGTGTGCGGTGAGCCAAGAACATCCTGGCCGACCTAACCCTCCCTCCCCCTGGGCGGCGCTCGGCCAATTGTGCTCCGTCCCCTGGGAGCTCCCGTCCTCGGTCGGCAAAGGAATAGCCTGGACCTGAACCAACGACGTCCAGACTATAGGGCGCATCCTGCACTCTATGCGAGTGCTTTTACTGGATGCAACACTCCAGAGCCCCCTGGATTTTGTATATTTTCTTAATTATCTGTGGTCACATCTGATATATATATATATATATATATATATATATATATATATATATATATATATATATATATATATATATATATACATCCTGGACAAGTCCCAACTTATTTCCCAACATATCATTTAATATATGACCCCTTCAGGGCTATGTGCATTGATATCATTCCTTTCGGAATTAAAAGATTCAATTTTTAAAGACCAATGGCGAGACCTGATGCTTTCAAAACAGGGACGTTAGGTTATTTCATACCAAATCATCTCACTTTAATGCGTTTGTGGTCTTCCACAGACTTCAGGAAACAAAGATAATGCACAAGACATGTGCCACACACATTAGATTGTGATATTTAAACGCATAATGGATGTGGTGATAGAAGCTGACTTCAGGGCTCAGGTTCCCCATTGTATTTTACTTGCTATTTGTTCCATTCTTAATGTGTTTCACCAGCAAAATTAGTGTCAACTGTGGCAAGATCCAAACAGTAACTAGACCTTTTGGTTTTGGAATAGGACCAAATAAACACTAACATGGGTTCTTAACTTACATTAGATTGTTTTAATGTATTTATGTTATCTAATGTTGCTGAACCTCTATAGACTGTGCTTAAATCAGTCTCTTAAATTGAAGAACGCTTAATAAGGTACCAAAATGATCAAAAACTATTTTCCTCCACTATTCAATCAGAGGATGCTGCAGTAAAGACACTGTAAATATTTTTGTCTGCCCTCTGTGCTTGCATGTGGGTATAACCCATTCCCACAGTAAAGCATAATTCTGTAACGTATCCCTTATAGAAGTTTACCACAGTAAAAGGATAGCAATGCATATTACAGCACAGTGAAAACATGGTAAAGCACAGGTTCGCATTGTAAAGCTCAGAGAGGTATGCTAAAGCATATTTAAAAAATGAATGAGGACATATGCTTGATGCATAGTATAATCAGGGCAAAAACATGGTAAAAGTGTAAAAATACCATGGTAACCCTTTATAAGGGATAACCTGATAAAAACATGATTGTTCCTGCAGTGTGGATCCACAGTAGTGCATGTAACCAATGTGGAGTGTTTAATATTGTGTTTTATTTTTTATGGTAAAATTGTGATCACAACTGGAAAAAAATAAAAGAAGAAAGCTTATAATTTCTACCTGAACGAAGTATAGTATTGTCACTACCTTAGTTTTGCTAACAGGCTTATACAAATCTGTCAGAACCAGAATCAATAATAGAATCTGCTATGTACAGTGCAGAACATTGTAGCTGCACACTTCAGGGCTAGCTTTGATACACTAGCTTACCCCTGGGGCAGGCTCTCATTCTGAAGAACTGTTTGTTTCTGGGAAGTAGTGCTGTTTTCATTGTGCTTTCTAGTGTTTGTGTTCTCGGGGTGTCTTAGCACTATTGCAGTATATATGCTTAAAGGGATTGTAGATGACAAAATGATTCCATACATCTTACATGTTTTCACTTCTATTAGCTACATAGGTCCGGGTGAAATGACCAAACAGCCACACTAAATGAAAGCATGGCTGGCAAAGAGTGCAGACATGTCTTGAAATAAAGATACATGTTTACTTTGAAATGTGCATATTTCAGCTCTATATAACCTGTGGACGTGCACTAAGAAGTATGATCGGTTGAATTATTTTGTAAGGTACAATAGCTTTAAACAGTCTCTTAAACATAAGTTTAGATCAGATTTTGTTTACGTTAATGTTATTTTGACCCAAGATTGATCTGAGCTTTAAAAATACGCTAGCTGTGATTCAGTAGAATGTTGATGCTACTTTTGATAATTTGTGTTATGTAACAACCACAATCCAAATGCACCGTTTTTTGTTTTAATTAACAGTCACTGCATGAAGGAGAACAAATACAAAATGTATGGTCTCTCGTAGTTGCACAGGTTTTGTTACATAATCAATATTGACCTTACAGCAAATTACAGGCTCTGTTACCATGACTCAATTACCTAGGAACAAGGTGAGTCATCCCCACCTGACAACACATGTCTAAGTTTTTAGGTATTTGCTATTTCAGTGGTGATGCATGTAATTGTGAGTACCTTTCAGTCTTTGTTATTGCTGAAATTATTCCCCTGGGAATATTTAAAGTATTATCTTTTTGATAATTAATTTAACTCAAGCATATTCAATTCATTGATCAAGAAAAATTGTAATTTATTAAAGTTAGTGTGAATGATCGATTAAAAGCCTCAGTTTTTACTGAATTTGGCAAAGGAGCTTTTGATCATGTGATAGCTTGCTAAGTTAATGAACCTGGTGAATGTGTATGATTAATGAGTAGATTTATTTTAGTTTTGAGAACTAGTCTGCTATGGAAAATGTTTAAAAGCGACGGGTATAATGACATCTCTTCTGCACATTCAAAAACATTCAGACTCACTGATTAAAATTCCCAGATACAGGTCCACTCCTCTTCATTTTCCCATGGGCTTTGTAACTGTTGGACACAAAGTACCTGTCAGCTAAGGGGTTAAGTATATCTGGTATCAGCATGCCCCGGTCTCAGTAGATTACCCAGAAATCCTGTGCAATAGCTTGGCACATTTAGTAATCTGTTGTTGATACGACATTTATCATTGCACCACTATTCTTCTCTCAACTGGTTGAGCCTGAGCACATGCTGGGAGCTCATCTGGATGTGCTTTGCCAATAAGTCAGTTTACTGGCAAAGGTCCACTCTGTATAGAATATCAGTTACACTCATGCAAATACTAGGTTTACATTGATTGATGCATTTATTTATTTATTTATTTTTGATCACACTCAGTTGCTTGCTCAACTCACTTGCATGCTAAACTCACTTCAACTCTGATTTTGTTGAACCCATAATGCAAAGTAATTGCTTCCATCTAAATCTACTATTAAGTAGAAGCCAGGAGAGGAAACTGTATTCAGTTAATTACAAGTATACAGTGGATACACAAAACATGTGTTTACCAAAACTATATTTTACATGGATAAATTCCTGGTGTCCATTATACCAACACCCCAACCCTGCCCGAAACTTAGCAGAAACATTTGTTTATCATTAGTTATATTCTTTTAGTATTAGTTATTCATTTCGAACCACTTTACCTCAGCTTGAGAGATTGGGAGAATGGCTCTATTGCCTGTCACTCATGACTCCCTCCCCCCACCCACCCTCCCCTAGTGTCAGGCTTGGTATAAAGAACTTAAACAAAATTTCCTACAAAGATCTTTAATACATTTCAGTGAAAGCAGATGAGCTATGTTATGTAAAGTATGGTGGTACACCACCAGTGAATTACAGAGAGCTTACTGAGGAGTCCAGCCAGCCACAGCAAAGTGCTATGAAGCGTTCTTTCATTTATGACTGTTCTGTGGTCTCAACAGTCCATTCCTACATTCAAAATCCTGATCCCAATATACTACCAGGAAATAAATTACAAAAAGGGAATGAGAGGATTGTCTGTTTAATTAATAAGGACTAGAGCAGTTTGTTAGTTAGGCAGAAGCAAACAAAAGGGCAAACAAAGAATGAAATGTCACGCAACTACTGATATGTATGTGTGCATATATTTGACACTGACATGAGTCAATCTATTTGAACAAGAACCTAACAGCTGAACACTGGTAGTGAGAATGATGCATCGACCTGAGCCCTGTGCAGCCAGTCACGCAGGGCGAGGTTCCTAATGAGGTGGTCAGTAGCCACACCCTTTACTTGCATGCCTAGTATAGACCAGCAGGGTTGAGAATATTGCAGGGAGGTCACTTGATTGGCACATCAGGAGTATTTTCCAGTACATTCTTCTACTATTCTACCAAACTTAACCTGAACAGAAATAAACATAATTACTAAAGCATGATCGCGACAGTAAAAGGCACAGAACTGCACCACCCAGTTTGCTACTGTTTCATGAATACAGCTAATGGTGCCCCATACTGATTGCAAATAAGTCACATGCTGCTACTGTATTTTTATTATTATTATTATTATTTTTTAAATACCAGAAGCTTGATATACAATGTACTGGATCAAAAAATAAACAGATGTAATTCTCACAGATACTTTGTTCTTGTATTGTATTTTGTTTTTGTTTAATTGCTGTTTAAAGACAGCTACCTGGATTTATTTCCTACATGTGTCTTATTAAAGGCCCTGGCAGGCAGCTGCACGGTTCTGACATACAATAAATTCCATGTCAGGCATATTAAAGATGGAGCAATAGATAACCATGAATTTACATTCAAACTGGGCTTTGACAGTACCTTAGCAACAGGCTCCTAATCAGGTCTCGGGACCCAGCCTGCCCTCCCTTTAAACCTGTGATCTTGAAAAAGAGCTTTCAATTGGAAATTATTACACATTAAAACCTCCACACGGGCTGGATCGAAGCCGATCGATATCTTGCCGAGCACAATAAATCAGCCCCTCTGCTCTGCGGTTACTGTTTGCGGAACATATTTAAATTTTCTTGTAACAAATTAATTCCAACATTTTCTTCTTGATTGAATTAGGGCAAGTGCTGGTGCTGTCACAAATATTTCGCTGCTTCAGGGAGACAAATTGCTCGTCTGGACATGGGTAACAAGCCAAAGTGTTGAGTCCCTGATAATCTTCCCACTAATTCTCCATTACAGCAAAATGAAGCCATAAATCACCATGACAGCTGATCGATGTAAACATTGTTTCCACCATGATTGCCAGAGCTCCCTGCGGAGTTACTGTCCGCTTACAATTCGCTGAAATTACTCCCAATGCTGCCTCCCTGGAAACTGAGGGAGCCTTGGAACCAAAGTCACTCCTGTCTAAAAAGTAACCATCTCATTTTAGCTCTCAGCCCACTTACAAAATAGAAAATATTAATCAAAATGCCCTACTTAGCTACGGGCGAGGCAATTCTTTAAAGCTAAGAAGTATTCCTCAGGCAATCACTCTTACTGCAAAAAAAAAAGAAATTTTAAATTCCTATTTGATAAAATATATATTTGTGGAAATGTAACAATGTCAGCCACAAGTATTATCACTTTCTTTTAACTAACTAGTGGCAACTTGGATAAAATTACTTGACCCTTTATCGAGCTATGCTAATGCCTTCTAAAAAAGAAATTAAACCACCTTGTGGCTGGCCCTATGGCAGCTTTCCATGTGCACTTAATTCTAGAAAAGATACTTTAAGTACTTCTCATCCGAAATGATCCACAGTTTGAGTGTGCTGTAGTTCAATCTATCTATTCAAGGAAGGAGCAGTATATCTGTACAGTTTATAAAGCGTGTTTTAACAAGGTACAAGCACTTAGGGTTTGATGCTTATGCTAATGCAGCTTCTTAAAACAGAGAGGAAACTAATGCAGAAGAAAAGACTATAAAATCATAAATACAAGAAATAAATTATTATATTATATGACACTTTTTATTTACTTGAAACATGATTTTTTTTCTTTCCTTTAATATAATATTACCCCTTAATGGAATGATAAAATAAGGCTGTTATTGAGATTGCATTTTTCATTAGCAAAGAATAAAAACCAGGTTTCAGTTAAAATGCAGCAGACCAGAGGATATTGTTAGAAGCTAAATCCTGTCTAGATATTTTAGTTTTTAATGATGCACTTTACAGTATTTAATAATAAATTGGGACTGTGGGAGTCAATTACTGTATGACAAGATAAGCTTTAAAAAAACAACTATGAGCATTTGAGTTTTATCGATTTGTACATGCTTACAAGAACTATTCAGGCCCCTTGAGATTTAATGTATACTTTATCACTGTACTTCTCCTATACAATTATTGTGCTTATTGTATTTCCTCAACATAAAATAAAACTCTGGGATCACAGCATGAAAATGCTACAGCGTTTTTAATGCTCTGGTCAAAAGCAAATCGTTTTGAATAATGGAGTTGTCAAACATTCATTGGGCCGTGTCATTTATCAGCCTTTTAACTGTCTGATAATATTCTGCACAGTTATTAAATCCAATATGCATGCAATTACAGAATGTGTGATGTCCTCAAAGAAAGTAACTACATGCATACACAAGCGGCTTAGGAGAGAGGGGTTTAAAATCTTAAACAGCTTGTGATTTCCAGTAAAAACATTGCTCAGAAGTGTCGGCAATGCTGTGTAGTTGTACAGTGAAGGGTACTGAGAATGGGAAACCTGGTCTGGAACTGTCAGTCACAGGATCGTGGCTGTGTGTGTTTACGTGTGTGTGGCTTACAGTATAGTTTTAAACGCAATGAACTCTTTGACCATAAACAAGGCAACTAGCTGAGTTTTTCCACGGACATTAAAGGAGTCATTTAACGGCACATTACCATTAGGCTTACAGCTGTATTTATGAAGGCTATCCAGAAAAATGCTGAGAGGCATTTGTGGTGAAAGCCTTTAAAACTACATTGGTTAAAAGGTTACTGCTTTAAATTGGTCCCACTCTGGCAATGCCACTTGCATTATGACTTCATCAGCGGGAAAGACAAAACAGTTCCAAGCCATTTGTCAATGTCCATCTCAAAATACTGCTTAACCAATCACCAGGTCGGATCAATAGGTAATCATTCGGGAGGAGGAAGCGCATGTTAGAGGCGGCCATTGAAAGATATAAGAATAACTAATCAATATGTGGAGATGGATTTTATCATTTTGAAACTGCTGTCAAGAGGCATAAGACTGTCTGATTTTTACTATATACAAAGAGAAAGAAAATGCCACTTGGTCTTATTCACTTATATATATATATATATATATATATATATATATATATATATATAGAATGGGGCTGCAGCATTTCACTGTCAGTTTCACAAACTTATAAGATTAGCTTGTACACTTGATATTTGTTTTTAATTTGTGCCTAAACTTTAAGAATCCTATTATTTTGTCTACATGAGGACACTTTGATTACAATTCATTCACTTTACCCCCACATGGGCTTGTCGACAAAAGAAATACAATAGACTGAATAGTTAACTGGAAGTACAGTTGAATGCTAAAGAGATTTAGTGTGTTCAATTTTCATGTATTGGACTTTCTTACTCTTACTCAATGATTGCAGTCACTACATACTTTTTAATTGCTGCTCGTCTGCCAATGTATTGACAGGATGTGCGAGCTGATTAATGATGGTTTGAAAAGGTTAGAAAATCTTTAGATAACAACTTCAGATCTTATTTAAGTAGCTGTAAAACTTGATTAATGGCCCTTGAGTCCTATTTTCAGTAGTGCTGCAATTTTGTTTTATTTATTTGTTTTACCATGTCTTGTACTCCCAACGCATACCCTACAATCTTTTTCCTGCATTACATTTTTTTTTAATTTGTTTTAAATTGCATGAAAAAAGTTACAAAGATGCGAGAGTGTGAACAGTTCTCATGACAAGCCACATAATTCTGCAGGAAATGTCATGTTCATGATTTAAAGCAGGTATCGCATAACAAGTCAATGCAGATTCTTTAAATTTTATATCTATCTATCTATCTATCTATCTATCTATCTATCTATCTATCTATATATATATATATATATATATATATATATATATATATATATATATATATATATACTTCTACTTAATAGTATATATATACAGTATAATTTTTTTTTAATATATATAGATAGATAGATAGCCATGGCACCCATCTGCTTTTTTCGTTTGGGAAATTGAAAGTCACGATTCGCATTTTGTTTGTGTTTTTTGGTGGGATGCAAATTCATGGATTTCTTAAATATATCAACTTCAATTTAAGCATTTCACTAACAGACCCTAAGGTAACTAAAATGTTTATTTTTCCTGAAATCAATATTTTGCAAAGGCCATTTCAGTGGAAAGGGCCTCTTTGGGTCTTATTAAAATGCATGCAGAATAACAGTTGTGCTGGGAACATACATTGTGGAACTATTATCGCATGAGATCCCCTATAACAGTATGCATTAAGAAACATGCAAGAATTAAAAGCATTTATTGTTACTATTTCATTTATTTGACTTCAGTCAGACAGACAGACAGACAGACAGACCGATTAAATATATAGATCACACATACACAGAGCTGTTCACTATATACTGTATATGAAAGAGAGCAATGGAAACCACCTCTGATGTATTTTCATTTCTTGAAAATGATACACTGTGACTTTGTGAAATTGTTGGTCTTGATGTTTTTGCCCCACAGGGGGTCAGCTGTGCAAGAAACATAAAGGCCAATTTAATTTGTGCATCCGTGGCTACAAAGTATTTTAATTCAGACAGCTGTGACTGAAGAGTTAATATTTTTCCAAACTAAGGCCAGTGAATCACTGTAATCCTCATTAAGAGGCTTTCCCCCAGCAGCACCCTAATTCAAAATAATGAAAGTAAAGACTGAGTGAGATTCTAATACCTGTTGAGACCTATCTTTTAATATTTCTGCTGTGATGGATTAGGGATTGGGGAAATTCATCTCAGATCATAGAGCCTAATTTAATAAGGGATCATTCCAGGAGTATTGCATTTTATAATAATGTCATTTAATGTGTCGTCTTCCATTTTTACTGTCCCATATGTATGCTTATATAATGGTGCCAGAGGGATAAACTTTTAAAGCTGCAGAAACACTTTTTTTTTTGGTTTGGTTTGGTTTTTCTGACCACATTTCACTAGATCTCAGGCCTTTCAGCACAGCAGTGTGAGATGTCCTGCATTGTAGCTATTTCACAGAAATGCAGAAAATACAAAATGCATTCTTATAACTACATCAGTTTTATCCTCAGCGTTATGACCAGAAGTGTAATGTATGATACAGATTTGTACATCTGTTGTATGTATCTTATGTGAGTAATGCTTTTTGCATTTACATATAATGTTGTGATGTTCTGCTTAAAATATTACCTCTCTTGAAAGCACACTATCCACTAAGTGCATGTATCTTACATCTTACATTCATCAATTAATTTGCTAGCTTAAAATGTATTATGCTCAACATATATGCTCTTTACTTGCTCCTCTTCTCTACATATAAGAAGTGGGCACATGTAATCTAAACAACGGTTTGATAATTCCCCCTTAGCAGTGATTAAAGTGCACGGTCTGATGGGCCAGCATTACTGTGTTAAATGCACGAGTTGCTTGCTTGAATCAGCAGCTGTAGAAGTCTGTAGCACTGTCTACTTTGTTTCATTTGTTTCTTGCCACTCACAGCACAGATCTTGTGCAGACAGCTCTAATATTCTGAATAGCAAGTGTGGAATTTCGAATTCCATAAATCCAATTATGCAATTTACTTTTATGAAACTTCAGGCACAACACATTTTAGAAACCTCCAGTTATTTAAACACACGTCGATCACTCTCTACCCCCATCCACTAAAACCCCCTGATAAGACCACATCTGTTTAACGCCACACAGATGTTTTCACATTTCATTTACCACTGTACAAAATATGCTAATGTACACAAATGAAACCAGAGAAAGGCTGGGTACAGAGTCAGATCACAGCAATAGCCTTCCTTCACAAAGTGAACCCTTTATAGATGTTTCCTTTAATTAACATGTTACATAAAAGGCTGTCACAACTGTTAATGTAATTTCCTTAAATACCCTATGGTACTTGGAATGTACCATGGAATTTAAAATAAAGCATGATTTTAAAATCCTTTTTTAAGAAATGCTATTCCCATTTCTACAGTCTTATTCATATAGGCTATATACTGTGTGTATATATATATATATATATATATATATATATATATATATATATATATATATATATATATATATATATATATATATATATATATATATGTGTATAATGGTGCCCAAAAGCATTGGTTGGGGCTTTCTCATTATAACAAAAACAAATGTGTGTATATAAACTGTAAGCATATGTTAATACAAAAAAAAACCCACATGTAATGGCCTACGGTATTTTTCCTAATTTGCAGTTTCTTTGAAGCGGTTTTATTCTGTAGAACACAGGCAGCGTAGTGGTTGAATGATGTAAGTGCAGTTTAATTGATTCGGATCAAACATTCAATATTCAAACTAACCAAAAACTATGGTAAAGCATTGCACATGCATAGTAAAAAAAAAACAAAAACAAAAAAAAAACTGATACACTACAAAAATGTTGTATACAGGCAAGGTTTGTAAATAAAATACATAGCTCTTGTTTGAATATAAAATTATAGATGTCAGTACCATGGATAGGTAGGTTGCCGTGATGATGTAACCGCTATGTGCAGTTTTACCAGAATGACATGTGTGGTTCCCAACTTATAGTCTTCACTATCCAATTGTCCCAGTCTGACATCAACTTCAAGTAGTTAAGATATTAGTCGTTACTAGCTTCGTCAATCAGCTGTCATTACCTTTAAAAAGTAAATCACCATGACCTACCTTCACAGTGTGAAAACACTTTTAAAATAAATCCTATTCAATGTCAGGTCATGATACTGCTACCTTAAGAACCTGAGCCATGGAACACTCATACCAACATCAAAATGCAGGTACGGCATTCATATGCACTGTATGAGTCTACAGCTGCCTCTGGGAATATGTTTTCTCAGAAATGAGACAGTAAAAGAGAGCTAGATGAGGTTAAGCGTCTCCCGTGTACATAAACAACATTTTATTATCTTCCAGTATCTTCCTCAGCACACTCTGTCCTTTACTTATAGATTACAGTAGTGGAGTATATTGTACTGCTGTTTCACTGTTTAAACATTGCTCCACATGGTATCGCTGCTGTTGTTTTTAAACTAGGGGGCATTGTTGTTTTGTGCAGTTGGTGTTTAAAGGCAACATTTATTTACATTTCCAATCAATCTTTTGTTAAAAGGTGCAGTCAGAAGCTTATACTGCTGTATGCTATGATAAAAACATTGTAAGATTGAAGTGAATCGTATTGAAAAGATAGTGAAAGGAAAGCACAGGCACACATGGTAAATCACTATGGTACAGCACAGTTATATGATAAACCATATAAAGCCCTGTACAGTAAAATAGAGCAATATAAAGACATGTATAATAAAAGCAGGGGAAATGCAAGGCCAACTGCAAAAAAATACAGTGCAAATATCCTTTTATAAGGGGTATTGTGAATGATGACGTGCCCTGAGTGTAACAGAGCCTTTACCTGCAGAAGTAACCAGGTTAAATCTGTGCAATGTAGTGACTGTGTGACCTTATGAAATGAGAAAGTACAGTAGCGTTTCATGGCTTGTATTTCATGGACTGCAACAAAGCCTGGTTCATTGTACTTCTCTTTAATGCACTTACTTCTACCAGCAGCCTGCAGAAGGAACTCTGGGTTTCATCTGCTTTCCGTTCAGGCGCTCTGCTCTCGGAGCGCAGCCTGCCAAATTAAGGGCCAGTTACTGCCAATTTAAGTGGACCTGTGTCCACTTGGTTCTCCGATTAGACCAGCACAACCTTCCTGTGGGCTCTCAAACAGATGTCAGGTAAAATCCGATCCCAGAGGTGAAAAGGTGAGTTTTTTTAAACAGAAGACAGACTCCACCACCATTAAATTTCATAAGCTGCCATTGACAACTTTTTTTTAATGAAGTTTAGTTTGTTTCAGCGTGTAATCATTCTGTCCCCAGGTCAAGTTTAATTGTCATTAAGAACATAAGAACATAAGAACATAAAAAAAGTTTACAAACGAGAGGAGGCCATTCAGCCCATCTTGCTCATTTGGTTATTAGTAGCTTATTGATCCCAGAATCTCATCAAGCAGCTTCTTGAAGGATCCCAGGGTGTCAGCTTCAACAACATTAGTGGGGAGTTGGTTCCATACCCTCACAATTCTCTGTGTAAAAAAGTGCCTCCTATTTTCTGTTCTGAATGCCCCTTTATCTAATCTCCATTTGTGACCTCTGGTCCTTGTTTCTTTTTTCAGGTCAAAAAAGTCCCCTGGGTCGACATTGTCTATACCTTTTAGGATTTTGAATGCTTGAATCAGATCACCGCGTAGTCTTCTTTGTTCAAGACTGAATAGATTCAATTATTTTAGCCTGTCTGCATATGACATGCCTTCTAAACACGGGATAATTCTTGTTGCTCTTCTTTGCACTCTTTCTAGAAGAGCAATATCCTTTTTGTAACAAGGTGACCAGAACTGAACACAATATTCTAGGTGAGGTCTTACTAATGCATTGTAAAGTTTTAACATTACTTCCCTTGATTTAAATTCAACACTTCTCACAATATATCCAAGCATCTTGTTGGCCTTTTTTATAGCTTCCCCACATTGTGTAGATGAAGACATTTCTGAGTCAACATAAACTCCTAGGTCTTTTTCATAGATCCCTTCTTCAATTTCAGTATCTCCCATATGATATTTATAATGCACATTTTTATTGCCTGCATGCAATACTTTACACTATTCTCTATTAAATGTCATTTGCCATGTGTCTGCCCAGTTCTGAATGCTGCCACTCCTTCTATTTTTGTGTCATCTGCAAATTTAACAAGTTTGCTTACTATACCAGAATCTAAATCATTAATGTAGATTAGGAATAGCAGAGGACATAATACTGATCCCTGTGGTACACCACTGGTTACCTTGCTCCATTTTGAGGTTTCTCCTCTAATCAGTACTTTCTGTTTTCTACAGTGTTAACCACTCCCTAATCAATGTGCATGAATTTCCTTGAATCCCTACTGCGTTCAGTTTGAGAATTAATCTTTTATGCAGGACTATGTCAAAAGCTTTCTGGAAATCTAAATAAACCATGTCGTATGCTTTGCAATTATCCATTGTCAATGTTGCATCCTCAAAAAAGTCAAGCGGGTAGACACGATCTCCCTTTCCTAAAACCATACTGACTGTCTCCCAGGATATTGTTACCATATAGGTAATTTTACATTTTGGATCATTTGGATTATAGTTTCCATAAGTTTACATATAATAGAAGTCAGGCTTATTGGTCTGTAGTTACCTGGTTCAGTAAGATGTTAAGATGTTCATTCAAACACCTGAAATATATAACAAACTAGCATTACTGATGTTTTGTTTTATAAAAGAATGCACAGGTAAAACACTGTCAACATTAACAAATTATCAAATGTCCAAGGGATGTGCAAGATGAATAAGAAGAAGACGACGATTATAAATTGAATAAAGCTTAATTTCCTGTTTCTGTTATTGGGTCTTTAGCATTGTGCAAAGTATTAGGTTACCGATTGAAGCTGTTACTCATATTGAACCAAACTAAGGAACTGTGCATTAAACACATGTATTACCAGACAACACACAACCACCTCCCTGCACCCACCCCACCCCACCCCCTGTGATGTGATGAATCCAGCCTGGTTCTCTGACATGCAACGTCCTACCCAAATGTATTTATCATACAAGTTCACAACATTCTATTCTATTCAGGATCATATATGTAGTGCTGTTTGTTAATGCCAATACAGTATGACCAGTGGTGCCCAGAGTATTGACACTATCCTATTTTTAAAATATAATATATATATATATATATATATATATATATATATATATATATATATATATATATATATATATATATATATATATATGAAATTATCCCCTCTGGGCATGTTTATTTTTTATTTCATTTGTAGAAATGTTTGAAACTGTTAATATGCTGTCCTGCCAAAAACTTTAAATACATATATGCATATAAAATATATTATGGGCAGCAGTGTGGAGGAGTGGTTAGGGCTCTGGACTCTTGACTGGAGGGTTGTGGGTTCAATCCCAGGTGGGGGGCACTGCTGCTGTATCCTTGAGCAAGGTACTTTACCTAGATTGCTCCAGTAAAAACCCAGCTGTATAAATGGGTAATGGATAAGGGTGTCTGCTAAGAAATAAATAATCATTATTATAGGATTATGAAGTAAATTATGAATGTGAAATGTCTAAGATGTAATTGTTCTAAACAATAAAATTAAGCGTGATAGAAAAAGGAAATATTTTATGACAATTTGCTTTCAAAGGTTATTGAAATATAATTTTTTTCTTTGTTTTGTCGACCTTTTTTTCATATTTCACTTCACAATTTCAAATTCTGATCTTTTCTGCAATACGGCATCATTTAAGAGTAGAATGTTCATATATAGTACATCTGTAAGTTAGCAATGGTGTGATGTGTCATACAGGAACTCATGGTGACCCATGATAAACATATGATGAGTTTTAATTTACATTTTTATTATGGATTGAAAACTGGCAAGTATAGAAAATGAATCTGCAATTACATTAATAATTTAAGTGTTTTCAAATCTGGCATGATGACAAAAGCATTTGACATATCCTTTTGTTCCTGTGTATGTGGTTAAGCATGTACATTTGTTATTTGGGATGGAAAAAAAAAATGAAACCAGATCCTAACGGAAAAGACTTAATTCACAGTGATGATATTAAGAGTGCCGAACTTCAATCTTCTCTCCCTGACTAGGCTACTGAAACAGATGTGCTATTCCTGAGTGATATGCTTGTCTAATTGCTCAGCAGTGTTATTTGATGACTGCTTTTCTTCGCCATTATTTTTTTTTCTATTCCTTTGAAGTGTCCCTTTCATCTAACTGTACTCCTGCTGTCTTTAGTCTTGTCTGTGGGCCTTCGAACATGTCTTGCTATTATTGCACAACTACTTAATATTGTGTAAGCTGATCATTAAGCGAACCTAAGTGGATATTTAGTGTTTCGAGACACTGTAATTTCATGAGAACCATCAAAGAATTATATCATGTTAAATTTCCACTTATAGCAAATATTCAGTTGTGGTCCCTTAAATCCCTCTTTTTGACGTAGTTGCTGTCCAGAACCAAGCAATGATTCAATGTAATCAGTCTGCAAACATTTCAGAACTGCTTTGCCAGGCCTGGATTTAATTATGGTGCCCTAACCATTCTAGTCTATGATAAAGACAATTGCTAAAAAAAATTCAACTGATCAAATTGCCAAAATTAATAAATTATATCAATAACTTGTGTCTGAGTTTTTATTCTAAGTTTTTCAAAATAAAGTTTATTTGAGCTGCAATACGGATAGCTGCCCATAATTGAAATGGAATCCCATACGGGCCAATTTTTTGATGCAAGTGCACAAACGGAAGGTTACTGTTCTGGAGGCATAAAAGAGTTAACTTGAATCCATTGCAGGTGGGGCCAGTAGGACTGATAGACAGGTCCTGCTGACAGCTATTCAAAAACCTGGTGGGCCCTCTGTCTCCAGTCTATAACAAACTGGAGTCCTCAGCAAATAACACACGACCACAAAATGCTCAAACTGACACCTCCTTCGCACTCGGAGCACAGAAAGGTAAAAAGCACAGTGTTTGTGGTGAGTGTAAATGCAAACCTGATACATCAGTGGGAGCTCTAGAGAGATCACAGCTAAAGGCATAGTGGCATTATTGAGCAGAAAGTGTGTTGCTGAGCTTGGGAGTTCAGTTTAAGTACAGGCCATGCCTGCTCAATAGCTAACCTCCAAAGCACTCCAGTTAACTGTCATGTTGCAACTCTGCACAGCCATTGTTAGTATCCTGGTACATAATGTGTTCCTATTAAATAAAGAAATAATAAAAGTATTTACCTGATTTACCACACACAAAAGAGAGCATGCAGATTCAACTTAAACATGATAAACTTGTGTAAACAAAATACAAAACAAAACAATATGTTATGTCTTTATTAAAAAATAACTTCAGTATGTAATTTACTCCTGTGAAAGAGGATCCATATGTAAGGGTCGTTTTCTATTGAAAATATTACAATACAATACAATATGTTACACGTGGCACGCATATGTATTCCATATGGAGTCTAAGGGATTACTATATTAAATTGCAGTGTTGTAAAACATCACTTAGGGTATGCTAATGAAGCCTGCCAAATACTGAAAACAATTACAGCGCCTTTTAAATGCTTGTTTGACATATGAGTTTACTTTTTTATGTTGTATTAATTAATATAATTTTCCTTATATTCTCATTAAACACAATTTAAACGTTAGTGTACGTGTCGACAAAAGATAAACATATCTGTGTAGGAACTTCTCTTTGTTCGCTGCTGGTAGTCTCCAAGTTCCAACCAAGTTCAACATTATGGCAACACCCGCACGTCTCCCTTGCTAAAAACCCAACTTTGGCAAAGAAAAAATTCTATTTGTTCTTACTTTTTTTCGCGTTTCTTTCTTCCCCGCTGCAATGTTTCACTAAAGCATTCTTAAATACTCAAATCCAGGACTAGGAATTTAAAAACGACAGCTCTTCATCCAGCCACTCTTTCGCTCTTTATCTCTCATTGCTTCCTATTACGTTGTGTTTAAAATACTTATAAAATACGACTACTATGTGAACGTGCTCACATACCTAAAGTGCAAGAACAAGCAGAACTGACACTTCAGACAAAGCAGGGTATACTCTGAAACATCTTGATTACAACTATATATAAAGATATGTATATAGATAGATAGATATTGGCATCATCCGTTCTAGTTTAAAGTTAATAAACAAAATTGTTTATTCCCAGTGGTACCTCCCGTTTAAATACAAATTAATAAGAACGAATAAATTACTCAACTTAACTTAAACTTTCAAGTCTGTCGGATGTTATCAGATGTTTAATTTATACTTGAGCACAGCATGGTTATTTGTTTTGATCTTGTATAGAAGTATTTAAAGCTGGTGAATATATTACAACCCCTATTCGGATAACAGAAGCTTAAAATAAAAATAAACCCAAACTAGCAGTGTTGTTTACAGTCGTGTGTGCATATTCTGCAAACCCATCATAGCAAGCATGACAGTCCAAGGGCCGTATTGAAATTCACATGCAAGTTTACAGCAGTAAGCAAAACATTGATGGAACGAGGCTTGCAAAAAATAGGTTCATTTAAGAGCTACATGCACATCTACATGTTTTGTTTCTACTTTTCTAAGCTGCAAACATAGCTCTGCTTGATAAATCTTAGATAATATTAATCAAGAAACATTAAACACTATTTAATATACGGTATTAAAATATCAAATAAAGTTTATAAAAATAGTTTTTGTTTGGAGGTTATTTATCAGTTGCGAGAAGAGATATACACTGTAAAGAAATACCGTATTTTTAAGATAAACGTGCCTAATAGTGACATATTATTTTTCAATTGGTTTAAGTTGCGGTAAAAGTTGTTCAATTTTAATGAAAAAGAAAACTTTAAAAAAAAATATGTACCTTTAATAATACCGAAATATACCCTGTATTGAATCTACAAATACAGTTTTATTAAGTCAATATTAAGTTACATTTACCATAAAAATACGTTTTTTTACAGTGTGTGTGTTTTTTAGAACAAAAAGCACACCATGTCTGTTTACTTGCTAATGTAAAGTCCAAGTGCATATGTTTTATCATTGAAGGTTTAAAACTGTGGATGCCTATCTAAAATATTTGAATTTTTTTTGTTTGTTTGTTTTTTTCTTGGAAGGTTTTCACACAGCTCCTGAAACGCAGGTCCAGTCTAAATTAAGCATACCTGTAACCGGATTAAACTGGCATAATGAATCCGTAAAATCAGTGCATTTTTACTACTAAATCCAACATCTTGCTTTTATAAACTTGAATTAACTCTTATCCAGAAACTGGAAAGTATCGAATTATATATATATATATATATATATATATATATATATATATATATATATATATATATATATATATATATATATATATATATATATATATATATCGACAAGGATACCGAAAACCGGGTAAAACCGGGTTTTGAATTACCCGACGCTACACGGGTCTCTTTTTACTATCTGGGTTTCGATTCATTAATTTGAGAATGTAAAGAAAATGTAGAAACTATGACAATACAACAGTTGTAAGCGCGGGTCTCTTGCATTAAGCCTTTTCTTAACTGACAGGATATCAATGTTTTACAGAAAACAGCAACACAGAGAGTGGCAAGTAGCCTACACCTCAGTAATAATAACTGCGGCGACTATTCTCAAGAACTAATTCGGAAACAAAACAACATAACAGGGCTAAAGTGCGACTAATTTTGTCAATATGCGACTAAAATGTGCTTGTGCAAACGTAAGTTTAAATTTAGGCGCACTTGTGCCACTAGAAACGCCTAAAGGTTGACTATAAAAAATAAACGTGAATTGTTTTTTAGCTGACAGTATAAAACATTTAAAAATAAATAAATAATAAAAATTAAAAAAAAAACACACACAGATCTAAACTCTCAGAGCTCAATCGTAATGTACTCTGGGAATGTAGTTTATTGGTGTCCCGCACTGCGTACTGTTAATCACACATCATACCCCGTCATTTTCACTGATTTATCAATGCGTACTCGTTTCCAGACAGTTTGAAAACTTGTCAAACCAAGATGAGGAAAATAGCAAATTATTTTCATGTGATTGGAGACGTTTCAAAAGAAAACCGCCATGAACACAATCCAGATATGTCGACGTCTTTACAAGAAATGGGCAATGAAGGTATTATTATTATTATTATTATTATTATTATTATTATTATTATTATTATTATCGATGTTTCTAGAACTGAAAAAGGTTACACAAGTCTACAGATTTGAAGGGACTAAATGTATGTGTATTATATTATTTAAATATGTATCATGCTCTTAAAACATTAATAGTGATTTAAAAAAAAAAAAAAAAAGTATTTATTTATTTTATTTAATCATTACCCAAAAAAGAATGGCCAATTTATTAATTTGTTTCAAAAAGAGAACTAACATGAAGAGAACAAAATGAAATGTGAATCAAACTCACTGAAACAAAATATACTGTATTGACATCAAAATGTAAAATCCAACAACAAAGGGTTTCATCTTTAAATAACATTCAATACAAATATCGGGGCAGTTATAAATAAAACGTATAGAGAGATCACACAGTTTAGTTACCAAAAGGGGAGTTCGTTTATTTGAAGAACTTAACGCGGCATAAAAAGTTATTAATACAAATGCCATCCCATAATTAGGTATCCCACATCAGGTGAAAATCTGCATCATCCATGTACCCAATGTTCAACAATGATGCAATACCCCCACCCACCCAACATCACAATAGCGAAAATGTACACGATTCAATGTACTTCTATGAAGTAAAATTAAGATTCGGACAATGGAATATTAAATCACAATATAACCAAAATAAACTTTGTTTCTTGTGTATCAACATATTTTACATCTGTTTGTACCTTTTTTTTCAAAATGTTGGACATTTCAGATCAGTGAATTCCAGATCTATATAGTGTAACCCCTGATTGGGTTATAAATGTCAAGACATTGTTTTGATTTTGCCACAGTTTATAACTATGAATTCAGTACATAATCTCCAAGCTCTAAAATGTTTGTGAAAAATATTTTTTAAAACACTGCAATCCTTTAATATGAAAACGAAGTGCAACCGACTCAAGTGACGTCATCGATGAACGCAAAGTACACATGCACATACTGGTTTGTTATTTCTTCTGGAGAAGAAATCTCCCACGGTTAGCCTTTTTTTTTTTTTTTTTTTTTACAACGGTCCAAAGTTATTTTTTTTTTTTTTTTTTTTTGGAAAACTCTGGTATACGTTTCAAATTAAAACGAGGCCAGCCTCTTGTTACATCAAATAATAATGTATTAAAGTAAAACTCCGCAGAATCGTTCATTTTGTCAAACAAACGTCTGAACGTCCCAGCTGCGTATTCGGTTTTCTTATACTTAGTATACTTTTGCTTAAATAGACCTCTTCATTTTTGTTCTTTTTTCTTGGTGCTCTGTTGTGTATTGACTTGTCAGACAACCAATAACTTTTTGTATAAATATAAGAGTCCTCCATGTTCATTTTCACAAAAATATATATAAATAACGTCTTTCGTTTCGAACACTTCGTCAGCCTTTGTTGTGCCTGACTTTCAAGTCAGTTTTTGAGTCTCTGTAACGCGCTTTGGTCCGCTAGTCACAGTCCCAATGCGGCAGCGTGTTTTTTAGCCTTGAGTCTGAGATCTGCGATGCTTGAGTTTTTATTGGTTGTCTTGGCGGCTGCAGCTGCAGCCACGACTGATGCAGCGGTTGCAGATTCCGCCGCAAGCGTGGCCAAGGGCAACCCAAATGGTGGAGCGGGGAACATCATGTAAGGCGCGTGAGCCGCCAGGTGAGAGTGCAAGTGATGGTGCGCGTGGGCCACGGCGCTGTCCAGCTGAAGCTGGGCCTGGACCTGAAAGGAGAAGGGCGGCACGTTGCAATGACTATCCTAAAGACATACGGATAGGAGAAAAAAGGGGGAAAAAACAGAGTATTAGCACCTGAAAGGCTGCTGAAACGGCAGCATTTTAGGTGACTCCTCAACCACACGCACCAACCCTCATGAATTCAAACAAAAAAGGCCCCTTTATATATCATAGGCCTATACATTCTGTACATCAAGACCACAGTGTCCCGAGGGATGCTTTTTATGATTATAACTATTACAAACAGAAAATGTGCAAAACAAAAAAAGTGACTTGAGATTATTTACCTATCATTTACAAACTTTATATTATAAGAATGATAACAGACATCAAAAACGTAAAGAACAATAATTGATATAGTACTGTTCTTCAGCATACTGGACTTGCCTGTTGAAACGGCATCCGTAAAGCTCCTACGTTGACATATGGCGCTACTCGGCAGGCTTCATACTGACTGGCTGCTCCAATAAGGACTCCTGCAATAACCAAAGAACAGGTTCAAACCTCTGCCTAAGCCGCTGTCCGACTGACGCTATAGGCCTATAACCCGTTTCTTACAATGCTGTTTCACATATAAACACAGGCCTACACACAGCAGACATATGAAAATAGACATGCAATATCTGCAGTTAGCACTGTGAGGAATGTAGAGCATAATAGGCAACCGAAAAAAAAAAAAAAATTCTGAGCTCTATTGTTCTGTGCTTTCAGACACAAAACGAGACTCGTTCAAAATGTATTTTTTTTTTTAAATACCATGTGAATGAAAAGTAGTACACGTTGCACATATTTTTATCAAATATTCGTGGATAGACTGGATAGATCAGGTTTTAACACGAATACACACACACACACACACACACACACACACACACACACACACACACACACACACATATATATATATATACGTTTTAGAAAACAAATCTTGTGCTCACCTTTATGGAGCTGATTCTCTTGTTTTCTGCATTTAGCTCTCCTGTTTTGAAACCAAACCTAGAGGGAGAGACATTAATTAGTGTCATCCGCATGTGTGGAATATGCTATACCTTTCAAACTGGCAACAGGCTCCTGAAATATGAATGCCTTATTCATTACAATTAGAACATACAAGAATGACTGTATGAGGAGAGAAACCACAAACACAAATGAATAAATAAATAAATAAATAAATAAATAAATAAATAATGACGAAGCACACTTGATCGAAATGTGCAGCCTAAAATGGACCATAATAAATGACTTTCAGTCCATGGTTTCATCTTTCTATAGATTATGGTCCCCGAAGAACCAGATTGACTCCCTGATGATACCCAATACCAATATGTGATAATGGCCCTGGACGTCTGAGCAATGGGATCTAAGCAGAGTGTGCTCATTAGTAGCCTGTAAAATTAATTAGCTTTATCTGCAAGAAAAATGATGTTACTGCAGCTTTTAATGCCTCGCAGTTTAGTTTAATTACTGTCATAACAACTCCAGAACAAAGAGTTTTCTGAAGATAGCTGTTTCTCAGATACTTCTTTGTCGCAGCCGTTATTTTTGGTTAAGAGAATAGGCAAAGGCAGATTAAGAAACTCATTATTATGGTAATCTGCTTTGAATCCCATGGAACGGATAAATTAAAACGAGAAACATAATCATTGTGTGGTGTCTGAAATACATGGGGGAAAAACAAAAAAAAAAAAAACGTTTAAGTTGACCACGTCTGAAAAAAAAAAAAATCTTAATTTACGTTATTTACCATAGGTGGCTGACATCAACAATCATGTGATATATTGTTATATATACAGGTTATATATACTTTATACATATTTGATGGACCTTTTCATTTTAAGCGTTCTGCACAGTTGGTATTTCCTCTAGCGTTTTGGTTTTTATGGCTTGGTTTTACTTTTCTTTTGCGGAAATCTGTGCAATATCATCCCATCTATATGAGTGGAAAACGATATGCTGTGAAACATGCATAATTTATGTAAATCCTTGGAATGTGCGACCCCAAAAAAAGGTTAATGATATCATGCATTAAGGAAACGTTGCAAAACAAATTATAATTTAAAAAAGTCTGTTCAACTTTGCAGGGCCACATTTTGTTTGTTTAGGTTAAATAATTTTTAAAGTAACAAAACAGAGAAACAGAAAAAAAATATTTGGAAACAAGACCTGATAACATTGGATTAGTATGATGGAAATCGATGTCTATGTTCATGGTCATTGTTCGGCTATATTTATACCCTTATCCTATTACAAGTAGATCGTACCACACTTAAGAACTGTTACTATATCTCGGTGCAGATGGTCCTCTCTGTAATAGTTCAGAAATCTTACGAGAGCTGCAGCTGTCTTTGGGCGATAAATAACCGTTACCTTAAGAGACTTGAACTAAATTATAACATATTTTATTGATACCAGCAAAGCATACAACAGCATCTTTATACCAGAAATCAATTGACAACAATAAAGTCAACATGTTAGTATATAATAAATAACTTATACAATAGTCGACGAAACCGAAAAATGAAACCTATTTGAGAGGCTTTTTTGTTTTGTTTTGTTGTTGTTCTGAATAAGTTTTCTTTAGCAAAAGTAAATAAAAAGTGAAAATGAAAACATTGTGGTCACAATGTGAATACAAACTGTTATATTTGCACATTTACCGGTAGAACACATACTGACATTCATTCTGTGAAAGATAATATGCAAATTATTTTGTTTTCCTTCTCAATTTTTAGGAAAAACAAATGTTCTAGAACTTAATTTGTTGGCAACTTCATAGACAGCAGAGCTTTTTGTTAGGTTTCATTCATAGCAATGTTAATTTGGACAAGCTTGGTTCTCTGTATTATTTGAACATGTGAAGTGAAGACTAATTGATGATACATTCAACCATTCTTGAACGAACCTTCTCTGTTTAGGTTTATTGTGAATATGTGTCACCAATGATTACTGCAGACACAATAATATGTAACACAGTTAGTATGTAATTATACTGCTATTAACTGCACCTAAAACAAACACGTACAGCATTGCAAGCACAACAGTCGTTCTAACCTGCACACGCCAGACACAATAACGCTATTACCGTATTAAACGGTGGGATGTATATTTACAGAATGCCTTACTTACTTGTACCCTTGCTTCAGACAGACCCAGTCGTTGGCTAAGCTCTTCCCTCATAAAGGCGTCTGGATAATGAGTTTCGTCAAAAAGTCTCTCCAGCTCGTTCAATTGCTCCAGCGTAAAGTTAGTCCGACTTCTCCTCTGCTTTATTTTGGTCTGTGCTTCATCGTCCATTGACTTGGCATCTTCTTTTCTTTCTTTCATATCTGTATTACCTGGAACAAGAGATATCGAACACGAGGCCATTAAGCTGGATTAAATAAGGGTACAGAAGGGATGCCCTCTCCTTAAAAAAAAAGAAAACAGCTGAGGATCTGCCTTCCCACCAACCCCAGATTTGTATTCCGATTGGATTTTAAATAATTAAATCATTATAAATATGCACGCGCCTGTTACACAGTTGGATATCTGACAGCGGTTGTATGATATTTTCAAGCATAAAAAACATAACAAAACTAGGTTAGCTTTACAAAATGTTTTGAGCAGTCTACTTATGAGGAATATTCATAAGCTTTGTTATATGAGGCAGTTTCAGCAGCGCACAACGCGGGAACAGTAATATCTGGTTATTATTCAGATACATGTTCACATTTGCCCTGGACAAAAATACATAATATCACACTGGTTATAATAACCGTCCTAAATGTTTTTCTATATACATATTTCTTCTTTATAGGTAATTGGGCACATATGCAACACTGGCCATTATTTAATCGGCCATATACGCCCTTTCTGTGTTCATATGTTGTTATATAGCAAATAAAGAGGATTCAAAGTGAAATTAAAAAAAAAAATCACATGTAGTAATATCCTAATTGTTTAGTCTATAAAAACAGTCTCATCAATAAGAGTATTATAAACAACACCAGTATTTTTTTTTTAAATGCCATTGTATTGAATTATTTAAATAGCTGTAGTCTACAATTGGAATTACAAAGAAAAAAATATTCGATTACGTGGAGCCATTTTAAATATAACTCAACAGGATCTGTTTTCAATTATTTATATATATATATATATATATATATATATATATATATATATATATATATATATATATATATATATATATATATATATATACACACACACACAGTTTTAAAGTTATACTAAGCAATAATCACAATAATCAAGTGTTTAATAATAAGCGAAACGAATGCTGATTTATGTTAAAATATAAATAAATACAACATTCTGAAGTAAGTACTAAAATGTGCTCATTAAAACATATCCGGAAGATGCTCTCTATCAAGTTCCGATCTCGTCAGAAATGGTTATTTGAACATAGCACTAAAGTAAACAGTCAACCCAGATTACATCCGTCCCGTGCACTGCGCTCTCCAACATTGCATCAAATCTGTTCTCTGAATGAGGCAAATATCTATGCTATTTGTATACAAGATACAAATATGCCGGTAATACAGAAACATAGTATGTTTGTATATATATTTTAGGCAGGTTACATTATAATGAGAATCAAACAGCAGATTTTTATCAGGGCTGTATGTATCGCTTTGGTTTTTGCATTCTGTCCTAACAGCTATACTGCTATAACGACCATATCTTTTGCTGTATAAACGCACGCTGTATTTTTTGCTGTATAAACACACGTTGTATTTTTAAGATACATGACTATATACTGCATATTAATACAGTACAAGTGGACATGTGAATTGTTGTTGACAGTGATATTCTCGTTTATTATTTGTTATGTAAAATGTGTTGGAGCCTAATGGCACATTAAACACACACATATATATGTGTGTGTGTGTGTGTGTGTGTGTGTGTGTGTGTGTGTGTGTGTGTGTGTGTGTGTGTGTGTGTGTGTGTGTGCGCGCGCATTTGCTATTTTAATGAAGGACAACATTATTTGAAAACAAAAAGGAAGAATTTAGAACCAAAAAACATGACAGAATTTTACTGGTTATACGATTTCAGCATTTTCGTATACGTATATTGTGCATGATAATAATAATAATAATAATAATAATAATAATAATAATAATAATAATAATAATAATAATAATAATAATATGCTCACATACTGCATATAGACATACACAATGTGTATTTCTTCTCTGCACGACACTTAATATGACAGGTGTATCTGTACACAATAATATTATTTTAGCTCATGGTGGCAGGCTACCTGTTTTTCCAATAAACAAGTTGAACACCTTGCTGTGTTCACATAATATCAGTAAGACAGATATGTGTCCTAATTTAAAAAAAAACGTGAACACGATTGAACGGATTTTGTGAATGTAGGGCTACACTTACAATGCATTACATCATGGCAGGAACATACAATTTTGATCTGATTATGTATGAATGAATATGGCCCAAGTCTTACTGTTGCAAGTATTCCTAACATTTCCAAAACATCACGAATAACATTATTCAAAACGAGAGAGAGAAAAAAATGTTTGGACTATTTTTGTTTTTCATTTATTGAACTTTTTCGTAATAACTGTAACCTTAACGAAATGCATGCATGTCTACATTAAATGGACTAAAACGCAGGATGAAAGGCATAAACCAAACATTATACACTTTCATTTACTCACATATAGTTTAATTTCTTATCTCTGTTCGTCGTTATAAAATGCAGAAAAGCACGGTATTCTCCCGTCAAGACGCATTGTTGAGTTTTACGAGTAAAAGGGAATATATAGCTGGTTACCATCGATTATTTTTGGACTGCACGAGTCCCTGGTTCTCTCCGGCCCCAGCATGTCAATCTCCCTGCTTGGAGATCGCGCGCCTCCCCGGGCAATAGCGTTCACCTCTTCCCGGCTTGGCTCACTCGAGTTCGGCTCCCTCCCTCGCACGGGTCCAGTTTCCAGAACCTCCCTATACGTGATGACTTCCTTCTTTTCCTTCACTTTCTGATCAAAAGACTTGGACACGAAGGCGGTAAGTTCTTCCATCACTGCTCAAAATATTCTCTTCCGATCTTTTTTTTTCAGTTCCAAAACAGCCACCAAAAACACATCAATGGTGTTATTTTTCTCGACCTAAATATAAGGTGATGTTTGCCAAACCTAGATCTCGAGTTAAATATATAGATCTCGGCCAATTCTTCTTGCTACGGAGTTCAGACCTGCTGGTGATGTGCTATTGAAGTCACACTATTTATACTTTGCAATGCCTGCCCCTTGATCTGTGCAAATTACCTCCCCTTAGGAAATCTGGATGAACCCCTTCTCTTTCTCGCACACTGTCAGAGAGAGAGAGGCAAAAACAACAAACATTATCAACCCTTCAGGATTCAGATCTTTCTTACCAGGTTGCTATTGGCCATTAATCCAGGATTGACAAGAAGCACTAATTAATTTAATTAAGCGTGGATTCCGTGCTATTGTCCTGAGTTGGTTTTTACACACAAGGGAAACGGGTGGGATCTCCAGGGGTGTGGCCAAGCTGAAAATGACAAGCTTGCACAGATGAGAGCACATGGAACGGGAGAGTCCTCGAAATATCTGCGATAGTTGAACCACACAGGTAAAAACTATACAGTGCGGTCTGCTATACATGGGGCATGGAAAAGTACAAACCCCACACAGTTGTGTATATACACACACAGTTGATTTAGGTAATAATATTGTTTCGGCAAAGGTGATTTGTTATTTAATATATCGTTATATGTGTTATTTTTTGTCATTGAAATTGTACACTGTAGCACTCTTAAATAATGTTTTTATACAACCCTGTGTAATAGCCTATAATCCTTAGATTTATATTTTGTTTTGGAACAGCATATTTGCATAGTTTTTTTCAGAGTAGTGTAAAGTTGTACCTAGATAAGGTTACATTGCGTTTTAAAAAGATTTCAAAGATTGAAATCAACGTTAATCACCATTTCTTAAAATTTCTCTGAACGTTGTTTTCTTCTAAAATTCAATACGACTGTATCCAATAAAAAAGAACAACAGACGCAGTAAGAAACGCTCATTATAGAGAAGATGTATATAAAACAGTTATGCTACATTTTGCAATATTATGTAAGGTCTTAGGCACGTTTTTTTTTTTGGCTTGATATGAATATTTTATGATTTATTTAACTGTTATTATACATTTTCAGTGCTTATTGATGAACTTTGTCTATAATTGGTCAATACTTTTCATTGTGGAAAGCAGATGCTCTTGAAATCAAGCTTCAACACTTAATCTAATAAAATATTTATATTGTTTATCATCTTCTGTAATCTATATCGATTTTTTTTCATTAAGTTTCAGCCATTTTGCATAAAGTGGAAATATCTTCCTTTATACTATGAATACCAATTAAACAACTTTCCCCTCACTTAATTTTTTGAATTAAGAGGACAAGTTTTAGTCTGATTCCATCTGCCTCGCGCAGGACGCAACCCTCAATTACGCAGCAGAACCAACAAATCCAGATTAATCAATAAAAAACATCACCTCATCTCGATGATGACATTTTGTTTAAGCATACACACACACACACACACACACACACACACACACACACACACACACACACACATTTAACTAAAATTGAGTTTAAGATTTCTGGACCGATTGCCCCTTATTTATTTATTTTTTTTAACTAAAACGAGATGTGACACATCATTGATGAGTTTATTAAACGTCGTCATAATTGAAATAACGGTAATACATCTAGTGTCTGTTATTAATACTGGAAACAAATACACGATACGCTTGTTTTTTTTTAATACTCTGCTTAAATTAAATAATAACAGGGGACAACATATAGATAAATGTAATTAGGGAAAATATATATCATTGTAAGAAATAGGTTTCACAAATTATTCATTTTTTAGACGAGTATGCAGCTTTAAAGTGCCTCTTATTCTTGCAAATGAAAAAGAAAATATGACCCTCCAGTTTTATGCGTGCAACATAAATAATGAAAAAATAACTTTCTAAGCTGCATCATTTAAGTTTCGTGGTTAAAAAACTAATAACATAAAGTGAAATTTTAGGCAATTGATCACAATTGGATCGACTGTTTTATATATTTGCATGATATTGTAAAATGTCTAAAATACAACACACGAGAACAGACGGGAACGGTACATATATTACAGTGTAGTCAGATACAGAGTTTATTATAAACATATAATAATAATACGTATAATCATCGAGGTGAATGTCATATAAACTACATTCCATGTTTTAATAAACGTATTTTTTTATACAAAGAAAAAAAAAGAAACAGCGAGTTTTTCAAACACACGAATAGCAGGTTGATCACAATGTAACAAAAGTTTAATCACAAAGGTAAGACATATCAATGTACAAAGAAATCAGCGATCTCTTTTTTAATTGGACTAAACAGAAACCGTGTTTATTATTATGATGATGATGATGATGATGATGATGATGATTATTTTATTATTGGACATACATTTTCATGATATATATATATATATATATATATATATATATATATATATATATATATATATATATATATATATATATATATATATAACAATTGAGCAAGCTGCATGCATATCTTTGCATGCATATGCATATCGTGCATATCAACATTGCGATCTTGTATCTCTTTTAAATATTGAAAATTAAACATCTGTGTCAGTGTGTGCAAGCGACCGAAAAACCAATGACACTAAATAATAATAATTTAAGAAAATGTGGTGCGGACCATGCTCTTGAGACAAGTTTTGGAAGAAGCCGTGGACGGCTGTTGCAGAGTTGTTATGGCATTCCACACACACACACACACACAGACACAGACACACACGTGTGTGTGTGTGTGCGTGTGTGTGACATAGATAGACACGCAATGATTTAAATAGAACTATGATAGTGAAAATCTATAGAAATTTGTATGCCTCTGCATTTTTTTAATCTATTGAATTTTTACATGTTATTATATTATTTACTGTTTTTTTTTTATAAACAGATTAATTTATATGTAATAAAAACCTGTATGTAGTTTGTGAAGCTATCCGTACCGTCTCCGACACAGATAAAGGCGAGAGAGCTGGGGAAGTTTTATTTGAACGATTGCTCCATTATTGATTCATTTAATAAAGGATTTATCTATGCGCTCTGAGAGCTGCAGGTTAGGTCTGAAATATAATACATGGCGCTATGCTTGAAACAAGACCGTGAGGTACTTGCTGTGCGGAAAAGGATAACTAAAACAAACATTTAGGTAAGATTAATCAAAGGTGTATTTTCTGAATACTAAAATAAAGCGACCATAAGAATATGTTGTCTCGGGAAACATAGCGAGTGTTGCCGCGCTGTATCGGCATGGTGCTGAAGCGAGGCCTGGTGTTGTTATTGTTTATATTTGGAGATTGATACACACAGTACGACCGCCATTGGCTCGGTTTTATACACACGTTACGTTGTGTTTGTTGTGCGCCAGTGTTTCAGGGGACATCATATCCGTGTCCTTCAGTTGTGGAAGTGCTATGGTGATGGGAGACAGTAGTCTTTACGGTGTTGTGCTTCACAGCCATTACAATCCTACATGTTGGTCTCGTCCTAGCTTGACTTTAGTCCTTCTTTGTTTGATACCAGAAAAACCCTTGCTAGATTGATTGATTTCTATAAGACACGTTTGGCTGTTTGTTTATCTATCTATCTATCTATCTAAACAGGGATTCACAATTAGTATCAACAGCTTTATTCCATTGTGACCCGAGTAATAAAACATACATTTAATTAATTAATTCATTGCCTCCAAGACACAGTAAATGTAATTAAACAAAAAATATAAATGCAAAACATTTGTTTTAAAATAATTTTAAATAAACTGTATTCCATGTAACGTGGTTTATATCCTATGATTTTATAGGATAACCCTAAAGCATTCATGAATATGAGCATATTTTTTCAATTAGGAACATTTTAATAGCAATAGTTGTTATCAGTGGAGAAAACAGGGTTGAGGTGGTTTTGACTTGGAATAGTAAAGCTTTCTGCAAATTACCTGATAGAGATGTAATACAGTCACAGCTGAGTTAACACAGCCAGACTGCCAGCTTTCCCAGTTACACCTTCATCTACTTGGACTTGGAAATCATTGATCATTGCATATAAGACTTTGATGTGTATTATGTTCCCATCTTATTTTGTCCTCTACTTTTCTAAGGTGGTCACCTCATTGTGTTAGCATTTGCCCCATGGACCAGCAGAGGACCACAAACACATGCATCTATTATACAAACTTCAGTATTCAGACATTACATTTACTAGTGTTATTGTTACTGCAATGCATATAAAATACATCATTTAAAACTGAAGACTACATTTTTTCATTGTAAATGGGAATACGTGGTTTTCTTACATTTATTTATGTTGGCTAAAGTTTTTTTATAAAAGTGGTCTAACCCTTGCACCATAGAACCTCACCTCTATGGTGAAGAAACCAGGCACTATTTATTGAAAATAGAGGCGGGCCAAGACATTGCAGGGATGTAGATGAAAGCCTGAAGCAGGGGGGAATTCTGACTTTTTTCAATCCCTGCCATATTCCATGCTATATGAAATCTATATTACATTCCTGGGAATGTTACTTTAAGTCAACCATGAATTTTTTTTTAAATAATAAAAAGGTTTTCTCAGTATATTTCATTGGCTTACGCTACTGTTTTTGATGTTATAAGTTAACATAAGCAACTATTAACAGGGGAAAAAAAAATAAGTGTTTAAGTAAAATAAATACATACAGTAATACTAAGGAAACATATTCAAAGCTGTACTATTGACAAAAGCTGTTTGTAATGGTTAATTATGTTAAGGTTGGTTTATCCTTCTCTCACAGACAAAAGCCGTACGTCAGCTGCAGACACTTCTACGGGTGCGCCAGAAGGACTGAAGCACCCCCGAGTTCGCAGACCTTTTGACGCAGCAAAGTGGTCGTAGCTGTCGGTCATACTTTCAGCCAGTCTGCGTTACTGCAGGTGTCGACTTGTGACTAGGATTGCCAACATGCTCCACAATCCCGCCACACTTTGAGACAGGATTTTAAAATGGCCTGTCTCATCAATGAAGTGAATGTGTAAATTGTCTCATATATACAGTACTGTGCAAAAGTTTTAGACAGGTGTGAAAAAAGGCTGTAAAGTAAGAATGCTTTCAAAAATAGACATGTTAATAGATTATATTTATCAATTAACTAAATGCAAAGTGAGTGAACAGAAGAAAAATCTAAATCAAATCCATATTTGGTGTGACAACCCTTTGCCTTCAAAACAGCATCAATTCTTCTAGGTACACTTGCACAAAGTCAGGAATTTTGTAGGCATATAGTCAGGTGTATGATTAAACAATTATACCAAACAGGTGCTAATGATCATCAATTCAATATGTAGGTTGAAACACAATCATTAACTGAAACAGAAACAGCTGTGTAGGAGGAATAAAACTGCGTGAGGAACAGCCAAACTCAGCTAACAAGGTGAGGTTGCTGAAGACAGTTTACTGTCAAAAGTCATACACCATGGCAAGACTGAGCACAGCAACAAGACGCAAGGTAGTTATACTGCATCAGCAAGGTCTCTCCCAGGCAGAAATTTCAAGGCAGACAGGGGTTTCCAGATGTGCTGTCCAAGCTCTTTTGAAGAAGCACAAAGAAACGGGCAACGTTGAGGACCGTAGACGCAGTGGTCGGCCAAGGAAACTTACTGCAGCAGATGAAAGACACATCATGCTTACTTCCCTTCGCAATCGGAAGATGTCTAGCAGTGCCATCAGCTCAGAACTGGCAGAAACAGTGGGACCATGGTACACCCATCTACTGTCCGGAGAAGTCTGGTCAGAAGTGGCCTTCATGGAAGACTTGCGGCCAAAAAGCCATACCTCCGACGTGGAAACAAGGCCAAGTGACTCAACTATGCACGAAAACACAGGAACTGTGGTGCAGAAAAATGGCAGCAGGTGCTCTGGACTGATGAGTCAAAATTTGAAATATTTGGCTGTAGCAGAAGGCAGTTTGTTCGCCGAAGGGCTGGAGAGCGATACGAATGAGTGTCTGCAGGCAACAGTGAAGCATGGTGGAGGTTCCTTGCAAGTTTGGGGCTGCATTTCTGCAAATGGAGTTGGGGATTTGGTCAGAATTAATGGTCTCCTCAATGCTGAGAAGTACAGGCAGATACTTATCCATCATGCAATACCATCAGGGAGGCATCTGATTGGCCCCAAATTTATTCTGCAGCATGACAACGACCCCAAACATACAGCTTAAAGTCATTAAGAACTATCTTCAGCGTAAAGAAGAACAAGGAGTCCTGGAAGTGATGATATGGCCCCACAGAGCCCTGATCTCAACATCATCGAGTCTGTCTGGGATTACATGAAGAGAGAGAAGCAACTGAGGCTGCCTAAATCCACAGAAGAACTGTGGTTAGTTCTCCAAGATGTTTGGGCCAACCTACCTGCCGAGTTCCTTCAAAAACTGTGTGCAAGTGTACCTAGAAGAATTGATGCTTGATGCTGTTTTGAAGGCAAAGGGTGGTCACACCAAATATGGATTTGGTTTAGATTTTTCTTCTGTTCACTCACTTTGCATTTAGTTAATTGATAAATATAATCTATTAACATGTCTGTTTTTGAAAGCATTCTTACTTTACAGCATTTTTTCACACCTGCCTAAAACTTTTGCACAGTACTGTATATATTTTATGAACAAGTAAAACTCTGCAACATTACTGATTTGATGGGGAAAGTAATTGCACAGATAATAAATAGCGACGTTAACTTATTAGTGACTCAAATATATAAAGAATAACAATAATACAAATAAAAATACATTGTATTCATTATTATTATTACTGTACAAGTGGCTGCTGCGCATGGTAGCCTATGTAAGCACCAATATTAATTTTAGCAAAGGTTCTTTTACGCTTTAATTTCATTCAGTTTAGAGGCAAGTTTAAAATCCTGTTCTGTTGTTCATGTTTATTGGGTTAATCAAAAACTTGCCCTATCGCGCTTCACTGGCTTGCGACCATGCGACAAATGTTGGATTTATTCAACATCATCCGGTCCTGTGAGTTTTGCGGTCACAGACACGCAAGAAAAGGCTGTACCACTTTTCAAAAAAGACACAGCCCGACCGTCGGAGACCACTGACTGAGACCAAAAATTGGGTCGCATTCGGAAGTATAAACCAGCCTTTAAACAGGTTGCAGAAGAAACGCCAGTCTGTGGTTGTTAAGGGTCATATACAGATATCACCTACACTGTTTGCTGTTTTCTTGTTGTATGAAATAGGTTTTTGGTTTGGTTTACAGTAAAGATGGGTCGGCACTCATCAGACAGTGAGGAAGACAGCAGGAGCCATCGCAGAAAGAAGCATCGGCGGCGATCTTCCAGCAGCTCCTCGGGAAGCAGGGTGACAAGCAGGAAAAAGTCTGGAAGAACAAAAAAATCCAAGTCAAGATCTCCATCGCCTTCACGCACCAGACGGTACAGTTAGTGCTTATGCTTATTATTATTTGTTTATTTAGCAGATGCCTTTATCCAAGGCGACTTACAGAGACTAGGGTGTGTGAACTATGTATCCGCTGCAGTGTCACTTACAACTACGTCTCACCCGAAAGACGGAGTCAGTGGCTGAGGTGGGATTTGAACCGGGGACCTCCTGGTTACAAGCCCATTTCTTTAACCACTGGACCACACAGCCTCCTGCTTGTGCCATGTTTGTAATGTATGCCGTGCCAGATGGGTTAGTACACTAGCTGCTCTCATCACTGGAGGTTTGGGTGAAATGTGTTTGGTGGTCTCAGCTTGGCTTGTATTACAAAACCACAGTTTCATTTGGCAAAATTGGAACTTTACCACCTGTTTTATATCTTGGTGAAAACAAGGTCCTTTAGTGCAGAAACGCTTAACCCCATTTAACCTTATGCTTGTCTTCCCAGCTCCTTAGTCAGTATTTACATTTGCTTATAAATGCCTAGCCTTTGCACTGCCTTACTGAATTATTTACCAATGCTGGTGGGAGACAATTCTACCCAGTGGAAAACAGTTGCTGTTTTTTTTTTTTTACCCAGATTAAAACAGAGCCACCGTGGGCTTTAGTTGTTGAGAGAATAAGGATGAAGAAAATGTTATTTTGCGTATGCCTGCTTTTGAAATGATTGGCTCCCACAATTAGACATGCATCCAGACATGCATCCTACATTTTTAATGCACCTTGTTAACAGTCACTGCATAATGAAATCTTCAGTGAGTACCCTTTCAATAGACATCACAGCCGCACTGCACTCATTAATAGTATTTTATGTTTTCCTGTAAAGACATATTTATTTCCTATTGGTCATTGGTTGTTATATATATGTCTCTCTTGGTTCATTTACAATTTTAAAATGTTTTATACTGAATGTCTATTATTAATTCTTTATGATAAAGAAACAGAATAAAGTTCCAAACCAGAATACTACATTTTAATAAACATAAAGTATTAATGCAGTGACTGTAAGAAAATGATGCAATTTCCGAAAGGCTAGTGTCTGTTTAATTGGACATCACGTGATAGACTGAGGAATACACATAATAAGAGTTTTCAGTGCTCTTCTGTGATGTTGTACAGAAATTATCTCAGTAAGTCATAATCTAAAAGGAGATCAGTCCAGTCTTAGTACATTTCACCCCTCACATAATTTTCCAATTTTGTTTTGGCATAAAAGCATAGCTGCAGTAATGTATTAACTCAATTATACACTGATACCAGTGATCAATTAAGTACAGTACATTTTCTCTTTTAGTATAATCACCAATACTTTTGTTCAGTTTCTTACTCTTGAAATGTTATTTTTGTTTTAGCCTCCAAAACTGTGTTCTATTACGACGGTTGCATTAAGAGCAGATTTTAATTCTTGAGATTAAACAAGTTTACAGTAGAAATATATCACACAAAGAATCAAACTAGAGGTAAACCAACTGCAGTACAAAAAGACCTATAGAATCCTATAAATTCTGTAGACGCTTACCTTGCAAGTAGTGACTAGTTACTAAACATAGTTCTATGACTCACTCTTCATCTAGATGTTGATGCTGTTTGGGTGACCCTGAATTACTATACTCCATTAGAAGTGCATCCATTAATCTATGTAGCTTGTAAATATTTCAGACACAGACGGCGGTCCAGCAGCAGCTCTTCCTATGAGTCCCGGAAGAAACGAAGCAGCCAGAGCAGGTCTGCTGAGCGAGGCAGGGCTTACAGGTCTCGAAGATCTGGGTCAAGAAGCAGAGCAAGAAGGTACTGTCTGTCTTTTTATTTTAAACATCTAACAAGGTCCCCCAGATACAGTGCATTGTGTGGTCAAAAGGCAACACACAAACAAGAGGATTGAACCCATTGACCACATGTCTAGTCATCAGCATCAGAAATACAGTCTCTACCGTAAAGTCGCACCAGTCCCTATGGCATCCTAGAGATACCGGTCCAAGGGGTGTTGTCCTTCAGTTATTATGGCTTGATTATGATTAAAAGAAGGGTTGCTCCTTTATTTTAAGTTTAAATTTAATTTCAAAAGCAAAAGGTGAAGTCACAATAAATCCAGAATTAACACTGTCTGTAAACATAATCTAGAAGTATACTATATTCCTTTTGCGTGAATAAATGATGCTAAATGCAAGGTTTCAGTGTGTGCGGCCATTTTGACCATGACTGTGAACTGATGAGTCCATACCTTTGGCAACATGTGCATCAACCTGAGAGAGCCTATGCCATTCTTGACAAGCATGTTCTGAACAGTGGGTTAGTAAATAGGGGAAGGGCACAAGCTGACACGATATGTTTAAGAAAATGTTCAAAACAGAGATAAGATATACAGTATGTCCTCTGCATGCATACCGTGATGGGAATTCACAAAACTATTTGAACTAGCTTTTTGTAACAAGTATTGTTCTGGCTCTAGACCTCTGTGTTCCTCAGTTTCCTGAAATCTGTTGGTTTTAAAATATGTTTGTTTAAATATGTTTATTAAAGGTTCAGAGCATTAAAGTAGTACCCCTGGTGTTCAAAATGACATCACATTTGGGACATAAAAATACTAAACCTAAAGCATATACGTTAACCTACAGTAGGTTTTTGCAATAATGGAAATATTTAACTGAAGGCATATCACTTGTTGTATGTTAAATGTAAATTTCATACCAGCCTTTTTGTTGGGAATTACATTTTAGACCCACCATAAAACATTTCAAAGTACCTCCAGTCTACTGCTGTTCATTAAGTTTGGTTTTTAATAACAAATCTAACCATAACATCATAATGCAAATACTTTGTGCATGGATGGTTAATGAAACTAATGTCATTAACATTGCAAATTAACCAGCAAACTACAGTATGCTGTTAAATCCTTCAGAACTGTAGACGGCATATTTTGTAATTTATGCAAAGGCTTGTTTACATGTGTGCGGCTCTACGAATCATTCAAATGGATGACAATAATCACAAGCAGTGTTTTTATAACTTCATTAAACCAGAAAAGATAAAAAGAACAAATACAAGTGTATTGGCGGCAGCAGGCAATTATAATACAGTTTAGTACTGGTTTGTTCTCTTCCTTTTATTAGGTAGATATTTTGTTTATGCAACTAGATTAAAACAATTATTGCATCTGACCATTTAAGTATTGATAATGCTAATAGTACTGCATTATATCTTCTGAAATCCTGTTGAAGTATTTTGATTAACAGGAATTAGAGCTGCAACGAAGAGTACATTTTGACCTTCGAAGGTTCGGCACACATTATCGAAGGAAGGTTCGAACCTTCGATGCTACTAATTTGCTTAATTTAGTGGTGACGTCACCATAGCTACTTGTTTCTGTTTGATGAAAATCTTATTATTTTACAGGTAATCCATATAAATGGAATAAAACATTCACATGTAGTTTAAAAATATGTTCTATAGAACAGTAATCATGTTTTTATAATTAAATAAAAATACACGTTTATTTACACCTAATTGATGCTGCTTGCGAGTAAGCTTGCATTGCAGCAGCACTAACTACAGCGAACTTAGGCAAAACCTTAATTTAACAGTCACTGTTCCAAGCAGGTTATCAGTCACATTTTCTTACTACTACTAAATAATAATAATAATAATAATAATAATAATAATAATAATAATAATAATATGAACTTACGATTGTAAAGTGACCCCAGAGATTGGATTTGCCTCCATGATACATCAACAAATGCTTGCAGAGTTTGCATTCAACTTTTTTTTTGGTTGTCTGGGCATTTAACAAAAAAAATCCCTAACAGCAGAGGGGTTTCGAGACATTTCTTTCAATACAGCTTACACTATACAGCGCTTTGCTGTCGAGATGGCGAATGAAGAAATGTGCCACTGGTTAGCACGAGCTGGAAGGGGGAGGGACGGACGGTGCTCAGTTTTTTCGAAATTAAAATTATTTGTGTTAGCGTATATTTTGTATGTTTCAAACATATTCTACCAAAGCACTTCTCTTACACTAGGTATTCAGTACATACTGTATTACTTCAGTTTGGCGCCGTGGCATTTATTTTAAATTGATCAAAATGACTAAGGGCCTTAAATGAGGACGGCCTTTATTAATAATACTATGCTTTACAAACACTGCAATATTTTATTAAATGATTTAAGGCATTTTAGAAACGACGCCATGAGAGGCTCCGATCTGCAGCACTATACTTGTGTGTGTTTTTGGGGCTTGAATACAGTACATTTACTGACAGTTAACGAGAGCCTATTAGGTGGGAGTTGGGAGGTCAGGGGAGTACTGTACCAGCGAATCAGGAGTGTGTATTGGTTTGCTATGGGTCGGGATAAGAAGAGGAGAGAGAACGGTAGTTGAGTGTGATGCAGTTGTTTTTCATAATGAAAAATATTACCTCTGAATATTGGTTTGATTGCTGTTAAAATTAAAATATATCCTACTCGGTTATTTTTTTTTTTTCTCACTGTAATTTACCTGCTTTCTCTGTAAAAGAAACCAAAACAAAACCTTCTCATAGATAGTAAGCAAGTTTTTTTTTTTTAATATATAATTGTACAGGACTTCCAATTCCAATTGAATAAAAAACAAAACAACTAAACCCCCTATAAGAAGATATCTTCAGCCAGCTTTTGGATAGAGCTTAGAGTGACCGGCAAAGCTTTAAGTTCCTCTGAGTTTTTAAGTTTTCACCATCCAAGCTGATGACGAGTAAACAGACAGCCCTTGTTTTATCCCCTGCTGTGTTGGCACTGAACTCTGCTGGAAAAAAGGGTGTGAAGGACTGCTGTGCTATAAGTAGTTCATCTTGGGTTGTCTGTTGGGACTGTACTATAAAATAACATTTGCTTACTAAGGTGGGTGTACATTAGTTTGTATTACATGCTGGATTGAGGTTGCAGTCTCTTCGGGGGTGTCATGTACATATGCAGAGTTGCGCGTTTCTTTCTTTATTTTTTGAGCAGGGGTAGAAAAAAGTACCTTTTACGTTTCTTTATTGAGAGCCCTAACCACTACTCTACGCTAGCTGATATCTGAGTGAGATGTTAATTCGAAGTAATACTGTATTTTACTGAAGCAGTACAACCACTATAGGTACCCTCCCAGTGTTTTGGCATAATAATATACCCTGCTTCATACATGACAGTGGCGCCATGTAGAGGAGTAGTGGGGCATGGTCGTGGGTTCAATCCCAGGTGGGGGACACTGCTGCTGTACACTTGAGCAATGTACTTTACCTAGATTGCTCCAGTAAAAACCCAACTTTATAAATGGGTAATTGTATGTAAAAATAATGTGATATATTGTAACAATTGTAAGTCGCCCTGGATAAGGGTGTCTGCTAATGAATAAATAATAATAATAATAATAATAATAATAATAATAATAATAATAATATTAATAATAGAGTTGCTACGTATAACGATTTGGTAGTGGATTTTAATACAACAACTTTTGTTTAAACACAGTAATATGCATTATACAAATCAAAAGATTGAGTTTTGCATGTGAGTGACATTTAATGTGTGGTTTATAGTATTCACAAATTGTCAAATGATTTCTGTTAACAGAAAAAACAAACAAAAAAAAGAAACATACATTGCGTGAAAGGCGTCTGATGAACCTTCGAAGGTTTAAAACAATCTTCGAATTCCTGGCTAGAGAACAAATCTTTGAACCTTCTAATACAGCCCTAACAGGAGTGCTTCTTTATACATACTACACCCTAGAAATGGGATAGACATGGAATTTCTTTAACAGGCTAAATTTACATCAAATTACAATGTATTCAGTTTAAGAGAATGTTTGCCTAATTAAATTCGGCGCTCTCTTTCCATTTTGCAAGAGGAAAAAAAAAAAAAATCCACCTGTAAAACAAAAGCCACATCACTGGCAGAAAAATTGAAAGCAACAGCTTACTTTCTAAAACCATGCACATGGCAATATCAAGAAATATTTCAGCTCAACCAAATTTAATAAATCATCCCATTTCCTAATTTGATCACATTAGATGGTGATGTGGGAGAAGCGTTTCAAATACCATCTCCTCATTAATATACATCAGTCTGGGGAATAGAATGGAATACTAGTGCAGGGATGTCATAGTTACTGTTTCTTAGTTTACTAAATGGAACAGGTTGATGTGATCCGGGGTGCGATTTGTCAATGTCATGTTAAAATGGTTTGGGTCGAGTTATGTAGTCCGGAGCGACGTTGGCTGATAAATCAAAAGTGTATTGAGTGGACAGGAGGCAGTGATTGATACCGTGACAGGATATGAAGAAGGGGATCTTGATGCAAGCATGCAAGATATAGAATATGAGAAGGCAAATGGCCCTGGAGTATGGATATTATTCAGTGAAATGAGAATAATAACACTGGCATGAAAATATTGCTGGGAGAAGATTAGGACCGTTCCTGTTTGAATATTACCCTTGAATTCCTTTGTGTGAAATTGTGTTTTGGATCCAGCATTTTAAGTATCCCTTATACTGTATTTACATTCTGTCCAGGAACAAGAAAAACAGACACTGTGTTGCAGGATCGTACAATAAGTGAGAAAAGCATTTTGTCAAATAGTGAATGCTTATGCGCTGGGATTAATTAATGGTTAGACACAAGACATGGTGTAACCTCCAGCCCTGTTAAACCGTGAAGACATCCGTTACCTTTGAATTTGATTGGTGCCTGTGATTGTAATTCTGCATTTTTATCTTTTTATTTTTTTATTTTAAAGAGGCAGCATTCAGTGCTTAGTCTCCAGGTCGGAGATTATTCAACAAACAGTTTAATTTACAGTTTTATTTTGATTACCCACAGGATCAGATTTATTGGAATAAAAAGCAGATAACTGCTGCCAGAATGTTTCTATGCACCAGCACGTGAGCAAGAATTTTGTGATAGCTCTTGTAGACATAACCGTAAAAATGTAGAATAAACTTTGTCACATGGATTTTGAGACAAAACTTCAATACTGTTCTTGGGAAAACTTTTTGTGAGATGGAGAGGCTAGAAAAATAAACTTAAATGCTAGCGCTGATCATCCATTTTACAAGTATTGTGAGGTTTGAGGCCCTATTCTTTTTTTTTAATACATTTTTCATTTACTGCTCATTCAAAGTGAGAAAAACAAACCTGTCTATGATGAGTTACCCTCTGCGAGCGCAATTCTTTGAGTGCTGGTTGAATAATGTCCCGCTGGGTGCTAGGTTGAGGCCAGTGGCGACTCGTAGGGGTGGCGCACCTGGTCACGTGCCCCCCCAGATTTCTGCCAGGGTTTATTATTTAAAAACAAAACAAAAACGTGGGTTCAGAATAGGTGAGTGCGCAGTAGTTTATTTCAAACTTTCAAACCTAACACTAGAACAACCAAGAGCGGTCATTTTGAATGCAAAATAAATATAATAATGAAAGGACAAAAATCTTATATAAGTCTTTGTTTTATTCAGGCATGTCATATAACATATCTCCATAACTAAAACAATGTAAATAAACAGATATTTGAACATAAATTAGTTCATATGGACACGTATTGCATAAAGCGCAACCAGAAAGAACGATAAAAAATTTAAAAAAACTAACATTTGAAAAGAAATGAGTGTATATACAGGCATATTATGTATATACAAAACTGTACAATAGAAACAATGTAAATAAGTACCAAAATATGTAAAATAAATGGGTGTATATTGCATTACAGTATCTTAGGTATATGTAAAAGCAGCTGAAACACCATGTAACAAACAACCTGCGTTTGTATAAATGTGTTTCTACATACATGGTATAATCGAAATGACATAAATAAATAAACATTTGGATAGAATGGGCTATACAAAAACGACAGCGCATCATGTCATCAAAGAAGTTCATAGGCTGTCTGCACTATATTTATGTTTCGGCACTGCCTTTATGCTAGCTACAGTACTGTATAAATATATTGCTGTTATGTATATACAAACCTGCAGAGCCAAAACTGTGTAAATAAGTACCAAAAATGTAAAATAAATGGGTTTATTTTGCCTACAGCATATACAGTACAAAGCGCGTATAGGCTATCCGAATCTGCATGTCAAAAGAAAAAAGTGTCTAATGCGTTTTATACAGGCATATAAATTATAATGTTATATTTTTACATTGCCATAATGTTATATTTTTACGTTGCCACAACATTATCACAACGTCATGGCATCGGCGTGGCAACATTGCATTACAACATTGTAGCAACGAATCAGGGAACTTCATTGTTATGTTGTGACGCTGCTACAACGTTGTGGCAACGTAATATTGTTAGCTGGGTTATTGCTTTATCACAAAAATATGGTCGTGTACAGTTAGAAAATAAGGAGAACGGTATCTGAAAAATGACTGGATGGGTCCTGTTCTGCAATAATAATAATATATGAAAAACAATGTTTATGTTTTAAATTTCAGTACTTTCTTGGGTACACCGCTCAAAAAAATAAAGATATAATAGGATTAGGTCATATTTTGGTTAAAGCATTTCGTATTGGAAGCCGCAAGGTGGCTGTGTTTGTTTAATACGAATGGAAAGTTAGCACCTGACAGCCCAGGAAGTTGCTCTGTTTTCTTTCTGATTAAGAACACCCTCTAGTCGTCTCAATACTGTGGTGCAGTCGTCGCGGTGTCGTTGTTTGGAAAACTTGCTATGTGGTTAACAAATGCATTGTTGTATTTTGTCAAAAGTCATTTATCTAATAATTTATACCCAAGACATTTGGGTAATTAAAACTCTTTTGTCTCTTGACTACCAACCCTGAACACCGCTTACCACAAGAACCTTTAAATTGTGCCCCACTATTAACAGTTATGCGTTGCCTCTGGTTGAGGCACATCAAATGTATTTGAATTGTGACTCGAGACAGATTCTAGGAAGCCTACAAAATGAAAGGCACGGAAGGCTGGCGAATTAGCCAAATGTGCTTATTTGTCGATTTTTACTCCCCAGTCCTACAAACATTTGAATGCATAATAAAAAACTGTTTTAAAGTTGTTGTAATTTATTTTTCTTCATTTCACATTTGAAAGGTTAAGGAGCAAACCTGTTGATAAGAAACAAGCTGGAGCAGAAAAGGGATGTATATCGCTAGATGAATCTTTTATCTGAGCGTGACTTCGTGCAGGCAAACTGGGCAAATCTGTTTTTCATTAGGCTTCACACTAGCCCTTATTAGGCAGCAGGTGTCAGAGATGTTGAGCGAGTGAAATACATTTGGAATTTCTGTTAAAGTCCACAGGTGCTGAGCAACATGAAAAAGTGATAGAGGGCACTGAATATAAATCACATTTGCTCAATATTCAACAATAAAAATCTCACAGCTGATGAACTTTTCTCAATCTTCAACTTCTTTATTATACTGTTCCAAGGTTGTTTTGTCAAGATGTCAAGAGCTCAGTAAAGCAGAAAGATCCAGAGATTTTTTTTTTTAGGGGGGGGGCAGTGTTATGGTATCTCTAGGTTGCCATATTGTAACGGAGGGCATCGTGCAACCTTTAAAAGTTGGGTTTGGTAAGAGTAAGAGGATTGAGCAGACTTTCAAGAGTAGGGGCTAATACAGCTGATTCTCAAGTTAAAAGCGGTGGAAAAACTTAATAGTGGCTGAACTCTTTATATTATTGTGGGTAGTCAATAGAAGGCAACATAAAGGGAAGCAGTAGGGGGAATCGGACTGCAATCCTACACAATGACTGCAACAATGAAATGGGCTGAATCAAAGCCACACAGCACTTTCCATTACCATGGTTGATTAAGGGGCTGCTGGGTGGCAGGGAGTTGCTGCTGTGGCTGCACAAAATTACCCTGGTGGCCATATTGCAAAACTGGTTTAGGGTAAGGTCAGTGCAGCTTGTAAGTACTAAATTATATCTGTGTGATATACTGGGAGGCTGAAACATGTTTAGCCTCTAATTTGTTGACTTATTGAAAAGCACCCAAAATTCAATATTTCTTTGCTTTGAAACATTTGGATGCCATTGATCATTTTCAAAAAGTTTCAAAAGAAAGAAAGAAGGAAAGAAACTAATTTAACCACAGTAACATTTCTGGACAGGATGAACATAATGATATAGAAAGTTGCATTTGTACATGTAGGTAAATGTGCAAAGCAATAATTTATGTGGTAATTCAAATGCATCATTAAACATTAGTGTAAAATGCAAATAAAGCTGCAACTAATAGTAGCATGTCTATTCTACGTTGACCTCTAGCATGACAGTATAAATATGTCAAGTTTTGGTTTAACCTTTTGGGCTTTTAATCGTGGAAGTAATAACAACATTGGGAGTAAACATCATTTGAATAATAACATCTGAATATAGATCATTAACTTTTATTCATACCATTTCTCAGCTTTACTAGAATACTGTACTGAGCGCTTATCTTTCTATGGTTTAGTGCACTTTGGTTTTAGTCGTCCAGCAGTTAAAAAACAATCTGCTTCTTATGCAGTAAATATATTACAATCACATTAAAAGTTCTGTTTGTTAGAAAGTAAGCTTTGTCTCAGAATTAGGAAATGAATACAAAATGAATCTCTCCTTCCTACTTTTTCTATTTAAGCTTCTAGAAGTTCTTCCAAATTGGGTTTTAAATGCCAATTAGCAGGTTGAATGGAGTAAAATAAAAGCAAATGCATCCAAAATGGCCTCACCTTATGGCTGGTTAGGCTTCTGAGAGAAAAGCTGACCCTTTGCTCTAAGCAAGGCTTTGAGAAAAATATTCACCCTAATGAACACATTAATTAGAACCATAACTATTTATAAGATGATAATTAGAAACGAAGCACAGTAAACTGGGTTTTTCCTGCAATTAATGGAGGATTAATTACTGGAGGTAATGAAGTGGATTTTTGAAATGCATTAAGGTGAAGTACAGAGATGTGCAAGGCTTTGTGATCACCACATAATTATTTTGGACTGTTTGAGCGAAGCTCATACGAGATGGCTAATAAGCATCATTTCATCATTATATATGCACCTAAAAAGACTTGCCACCAAAATGACTGTGTAATTATTTCTAATTGACAGGACTCTGTGTAGTCAGTGAGCTGTTTGAAGCCATTTTAGCATTCATTTAATAATGCTCCAGGCCAATGTGATAAAGGGAACAAGCTTAAGGTACAGGCTGGCCTTGGCTAGCAACATTGATCAGGTTTGGTGGGGCAACAATTTGAAATGTGTTTGCGTATGTAGAGGTCAGAACCTGAAGTAGTTTGACCGAAGTTAGCCTTATTTATTTATTTTTCATTTAAAGCTACTTGACAGTGTTTGTTTGCAATTAGCAAAATAATTGTGTCTGTCACACTGTTTGGATTTCCATACGATACCATATTCTTTCCTCGTTGTCCTTTCCTATGACATATTAGCATTGATGGAAGCCAAATATTCTCTTTTGGAATTCTTGTGATTCTCATTCCATGCTAGGGCATATACTCTCTGGCCAGCTCCACACATTTGTTAGTTTAAACAGCGACTTGCATTTCAGCACATTCATTCTGCTGAGCTCCTGATTGACGCTGAGTGAAACTTTCTACCCAAGGACAACATTCTTTTTCAGAGCTTTTAAGAATGTCTCTGAGGAATAAGTCATTAAGCATTAAGAGGGAAGAAAGAAGCAGTCCAATCATTTTCCACAGGATTTTAATAGTTAGTGGGATATATGTATTCTAACTGCTGACAGCTATATATGTATCCAAGGCTAGTGCTTAATGAGTAAAAAAAAAAAAAAAAAAAGGAACAGTGGAGATTTTTGTAATTTAATGTATACTTTCATAAATGTATTTTTGTTTCCCCATCATCCCAAAATGTAATGTCTGGATTTATTTGCCTGATAGAAGCATAGGTGTTCCATATTTCGGTGTTTTTTAGCTGCACTAAAGTAGATTTGAGTTGACATCCTGTTAAGTTCATGTCTTGAAGACCCTGCAAAAGAGAAGCCTAGTGGAGCCCTAACCAAAGCCAGCTGTGCGATTTTTGTCCATATATAAATGTCATACCAATGGTTTGACAGAAAAGCAGTAAAGCAAATTGTAGGCTAATAAACTAAAAGGTCAGGTATGGCTTTTTGTGGAGAACAATGTGGTTCTAATTATTTATGTAATATTTAATTAAAAAAATACTAAACAAAGAAATCATGAACTTTTTGAAAGAAGTTGCGCCACACTTTGAAACTAAATGAAACACTTTTCCTTTTTTTATGTAATTCCTGTCTCTAGAATATATTCTTGTTTTTACAGTCCTGTCTGTTTCTGTTAGAGGTGTAGAGCACCGAATAACACATTTTGCTACATCATCCATTTATGATTTGGTGGTTTAAAAAAAACAAACAAAAAAAAAACAAACCCTAAACTTACTATAATAGAATTGCATATTTCCCAGACTGTGTTGCTCCATATTGACACAGACCCTCTCAAATAAAATAACTTCCTCCTATACTGCTACAAAATCTTTATTTTTAACAACTTAAGTAACATTGGCTCGCTCTGTTCCAGCAGTGACCCCCACATACAGAGTAATACCTGACAAGCAAGTGATTGAACAGATGTCCAAAAACAGAAACTGCCAGTAATTTTTTTTTTTTTAAAAGGCTGACAGTCAGTACTGTATTCCATGAAATGAAAACAGAAACACTGCATGACAGTACAAAAGATATGAAGTGCAGTATTGTGCAATAGCAGTGGGGAAGATGTTTATCCAATAATAAACACGTGTTTGACCGCTGCTTAATGTACTGCAGTAGACTGCAACAATCGATTACCAGCATTGGCTGCTATTTTTATTAAGCAAATTAGAGGCAGGTGAGTGATTAGTGTTCTGGTTTAAGTTCGTTTTGGATATATCCTAATTACTTGTATATATTAAGTACTTGTATATTAAACACTGTACAGTGTGCACACATACACACGGCTATAGATAAATTGCATTAAATCAGCAAAATGTTGGTATTTCATTTTTAAAATGTTTAAATGTACCCCTTTTTATTTTTTTATTTTAATTGTGTCATCACTTTGTGACTGCTCAATGTTTTTAAAAAATCCTTTTTGACTACATTTTGTCCAGAGAGTTATTAATCAAAGCATACTTTGAAGCAGACCACCTTAAGCGTTATTAGGCTGTCGGTACTCATCTGTGCTGTTGAAAATTGATCGACCTCTTTTTTAAGATTTTAAAAATAAAATTAAGATGAGGTTTAATTTGCCAACTTTCTTATTTGTTAGTTACCGGTAGTTAAATACCAAACCAAACAATATGTGGTTATTAGATAAGGATTAGATGAGGGCCAGATTTATTATTTGTAGTTTACAATGAGATATATAAGGACGTCTCATTCAACACCTATGTCAGAGACGATTTTCTCTCTGCTTATCAAAAAGCACTGACTTCATTTCCTTGGATCAATGAACATTAATAGTTTCTCTTTTTATGAGTCCAGTATTCCAGATGTAGTTTATATTTAATTAAGTGTAGTTCCCTTTTTGCTGATGGTATGTGTATCTGTTTTGTGTCGTGCATTCTTTCTAGTTTTACAGTTTTCCACCTGTTTTCTTTCAGCATTTATGATTTTTCTTATACTAGAGTTGTGAGGTTCTAAATCACTTAAGTACACAGCATAGCAGTCCACATTTAAACAATAAAATGCTGTTAAAGAAAGTCTTCAGATCTTGTACCACTTCATAAATATACATGTATAAAAAAACAAAAAAAAACATTATGTAGCCCAAGAGCACACCTGCTAATTAAAGACACATCACTGAAACTTGTTCTGAAACGTGCTTGTTTGCTCAAGCCGCTCTGCAGGCACTCAGAGTACAGATGGCCCTGGCAAAAGCAATTATGCGAACCGAGCAGCTGTTAAATTTAGTGCAACAAATTTTGATCCTGGATTTTAAATTTCAATTGATTACCTGTGAAGAAATTAGCAAATTAACACTCATTTGGTAGTAATTCATGGTTGACCTGCAAAGGTATTTATAGAGTTAAGCGACTGGGCTGAAGTGCTAATGGAGTTAAAGTCATTTCCAAGTTGCTTTGGAGACCTTTGAAAGTAGGGGATACTTATGAACCTGAGATTTCTGGTATGAGAATTATTGTACCTCTGCTGAGTGATGCCAGGCATCTGTGCGTAGAATTGCATGTCTTAGGACGTAAGGAGGATCTGGATGTAAGGAGCCTTTGAAGATGTTTGAATTTGACTAAATGACTTAACCTTTGGCTGGGTGGGTGGGCTCCATGTCTGGTGAAACTTTTCTAGCTTTGTATTTCTGCAATTTATTTTTGATGTTTGCTTGTTTGTTTGTTTGTTTTTATTTAAATTTCTTAATGTTAATATTTTGGTCTTTCAGTATTTCTCTTTGCATGGATTTACATTAAAAGACCTTTCACCTTGGTGAATGATACCAATACTTGTTTTGAATATTATTGGCAGCGAGAATATTATTCATCCAAGGTGTTCTAAAAACATTTTAACTAGAGTGTGTAGCTTGCCTATAATGTATATGTTAAACATTCCTGGAATAATTAATTGCGTTATAACATCTTCCCAGAGCTGCATTGTCCTCTGACGCTGTAGCTCTGGGCTGGCTGCATGGCAGGCCTGCAGAGTGAAAAGAAGTGGTCGGCTGATGGCACGTGCTTTGGAGGACAGCGTGTGTTCGTCTTCAGCCCCGAAGTCAGAGTAGGGGTGGTAGCGGTGATCTGAGCTAAAAATACAATTCGACATTTCAAATTGGGAGAAAAAACAGGGTAAAATCAATTGCCGATTTTACTAAATTAAAAAAAAAAGAAAAAAAAAAAAAGAAAAAAGAAATCTCTTACGTAACAGCTTCCTATAGTGTGGCAGAAACAAACCAGGCTAGGTCTTCGAAAAAAAATGTGACCGTTGGATTGAGACATCCTGATTGTAAAGAGCAATAAAACTGCTGTGTAGGTTTTTTACATTTTTTTTTTTTTTTTTTTTTGTTATACACCAGAACTTTAGCAACTTGTGTTTTGACTGTGCAGACCACCGTAAACGTTATTAGGCTGTCACCACTCATTAAGACGGTTCACGACATCTGTGTTGAAAATTGATCAACCTCATATAGGATTTAGCTAAACCTTTTTAATTTAACAACTTTCTTATTTGTTGGGTACTGGCCGTTGTAGAACAAATAAACACCAAACCAAACAGTGAATTGTTATTAGATAAGAATTCAATTTGGTGGAACAGTTTTGTGTTTTCTGGTAAGAATGGAATACATCAAGACTTGGCACATTTTTCATAGCGAGGATATTCCCCCTTCCCTAATGCTATTATTAATTTATAATGCATTGTGAATGTATGAATGTGCCAGTTTGCCCCTGTTTGTAAGGTCTCTCTGTCAGTACTATCAAACCTAAAAGTTTTAGAACTACAGTGCATCCTCAAGGCACTTGTATATATGTTATATGCTGAGGACACATCAAGTGATCTCAGAGACAGCAGTCTCCCTTGCTTCTTACTTTGAATACAGCTAATCTCTTAATGCACTGGCTATTGCTTAATTATATAGGAAGTACATGCACATCTTCATTTCTTATCAGAATGTCATACGTCACTCTGTTGTAATAGTTTTAATCAAGAGACAGTACACTTTGTTGAGTGTGTGTTTTTTATATTGTTACATGTTAAAAAATGAATTGCTGGTAGTCTGTTATTGTATCTGTTAATTTTACTGGATCGAATACCTTTTTTTAAGTAATAGAATATTTAACATATTGGGGAAGTAGAGATATTTGGGAGAACTTGTTCTACAGGTTCAAAAGAAACTCAGTGAGGGGGTGTTTTCCCTGTACATGAAAGTTGCAATATGTTTTGTATCTCATTCAATACAAACCGCCTTCAGAGCTTATTAGTTGGGCATAATTTACTTTTTGTATGCTATATATATATATATATATATATATATATATATATATATATATATAATATATATATATATATTTTTTTTTACAGTAATGGGCATAAAACACAAATCTGTGCAGGGAGCACTGCTCTGTAGTTTGCGTTGGTTGGGAAGGAGAATCGTTTGCTGTTAGTTCACTGTATGCTTCAGTGGCCCATACTGGTGGGGCATCTGACAAGTCCAGAGGGAGACTCCTCCAGTTTTCAGTAACATGGTGACTTCCAATGCTTCTGTTTGGCAGGACAAAAGGGCTGATTAGGCTTGACAGCACAAACCAAGGTCGCCTGTTGATCTGTAATTGGGTTTCAATGGTGTGGTGTCATTTAAATTGGGGTAAAAGTGATAAATTGCTTAAAAAAAAAAAAAAAAAGATGCCTGTCCTTTTAAAGCAATTCAGAAGCAGATTATATGTAAACATTCCTGAAACACAGTGTGCTCTGTCAAAAAAAATCAAAAGTGTGTAAATAATGGAATTAGCACTGTCTGTATTCCACAAGGCACACTATATTAAGTTTGTCCTGTTTCCAATACCAGCAGTATCATATAGCTACTGTTAATGTACAATTTTCAATGAAAACGTGTTAGCAGAAATATAATATAGCAAGATAACAATGATACACCATCCACCTTCACACCCAACGATATAATTATCCAAATGGGTTCTGTCTGGGGATCATATCCATGCATGTAGGGGGGTCAGCAGAGATAAGCCAGTGTCTGCTATAGCATGGCTGTAATTACTTTATTGATAATTCACTGCGAAAATTGCCCCAGCCAATAGTGTAAGGAAGATTTAATGGATTGGCTGAGGAATGGTTAGCTCTTAATAGGAATAAAAAATGTTCGCCACAGGGAGACATTCCCTGAAGAGATGAAAAAAAAAAGAAAATAGTAAAATAGAAAATATAGCGAACTGTTTATCTTTGCTGTTTGCATTAACACAGTTACTCTGGCTTTAAATGAGCTAATAATTCTCGAAGGAGAATGTTTCAGTAATGAAATTGACATTTAACTGCATTCCTGCACTCTATTAAAACTGTTAAATTCAATTTGTTACTGACCCAAGAGTACACTTTCAAATTTTTAACAGATTTGCTATTTGTTAGGTCTAGATAGTGATCATGTTTATGCTTCATTTTAATTTTATAGTTTGCTAAAATATGGAAATATTTCAGTAAAAATGATAGGCGTAAACCATGTATAAGAATATTTGGATACTGACTTTACTGCAAAGTCTGCAAGTGTACACCAATGCAATCTAGATTGTGGAATTCTAACATTTCTAAAAACATTATTTTGGTAACAGCACCTGGACTGCACAGTATTACTAAAACATTTATTTATAAACACTACAGCCAAGTATGCTTGTATCTTAAAATCATAAAACATAATATTTTATTATGTGGTTCTCATTAAGTCTTATCATTTTTTGTATTATTTTGCTTTATTCATATCCTTTCGTTACGGGGAAATAAAGAAATAATCAATTGATAGGGTATCGGCAGATTTGACATGGCAGCCTCCTTGCTATTTAATACAGATCACTCTGGGTAAATTGCAGCATTAGGTCTTTCTGGAAGTTTAAGCTTGCCATTGCTTATCCACAGAAGACCTTTTCAAAAGATACACTGCCTATCATTGCATTACTTGCATTGGCGCTGCATACCAGATTGTGACGTGTAGAGATTGGAGGAGCCCTGAGCTCCCTGAAACAAGGGCCTGCCAGTGCACTCTGCAGAGCAGCAGGGAACCCACACATGTTGGCAGAAAATGATCCTGTTTAGATGTCTGGATTTTCCCTTTATCCCAGAGGTCATTGCCACTAACACCATGACTGAAGAAAACGTGCCCCCCAACTGAGTCAGACTCATGACTTGGAGCTCACTACCACTCAGCCAGGCCAGACTATTCCGGCAGTGTTGTAGTGCTTTGTCTTCACAAAAGAGTGGTCTAGAGGCAGCAGAGGTTTAAATAGTGAAAGCTTGTTAAAAAGAGTTGTATGTAATTGTAGATATCTGCACATACATTTCCTTATTGACATGTTGGACCATATTCTTAGTTTTAACCTATGAGTATTTTAAAGGCTGTTTTATTTTTTTTATTTTTTTAAATCTGTTTTGAAAAATGAAATGAAGTGTATTATTAATGATACATACTAAAGTATAGTGGAAGGCAATGCTTACTTACATGAAAATGGACAGCTTTGTGTTTCCTCGTTTTATTTCCCTTTGTATTCCTGGTCCCTTGTTGAGGTCGGTGGATATGGTTCACTTACTGGCTGGAGTCTTGCTGTTTTGCACCCAGGCTGCAGAATGTGCTGCCTAGCTGTGTTTGCAATGTGCAGTCTGTTCACATTTGTAAAATAAGCTCCAAATCTATTAGACCCCAATGAAATCCCCTTTTCTTATATTGGTAGCATGGTGTATCTCATAACCTATGCATTTTTTTTATTTTTGACTTTTACAGGACCCACAAGTCTGTTGCAATTTCCAGTAACATCTCTCCTGCCTTGTTGCTGCCCTGCAGGTCTCGCTCCAGACACCGGCGGTCACGGAGTCGCAGCAGCGGAAAGTCGAGCCGGAAGAGGAGCCGCAGTCACAGCAAGACGAGAGACAGAAGCCGAAGAAAAGCCAGAGAGAAGGACAGGGGAAGAGACCGGGACAGAGACAGAGACAAAGAAAGAGGCAAGGGGAGGGAGTCTCGCTCTGACAAGCAAGGGTAAGCAACTGTTTTCTAATGCTTTCAAACTACTTGGTGCATGGTTGCAGGAAAACTGTATCGTAGGTAAGTTGATAATACATTTATTAGTGGGTTTTGAAAAAAAAAAACTGCACCATGGTTTGTTCGCAGTTAAAGCAGCTCATATTTGTCAGTCAGTAAAGTTTGGAAGAATAGCGTTCAGTAAATGCATGATATGGTTCCACAAATTGAAATCGGTTAATGCTTTACTTTACAATACAACTGTCCCCCCACCCCCCTCTTTTTCTCATCACCTCTGCCTAATGTGATTCGCCAGTTATTAGGAACTGACAAGAAGTGAAGTTGTCAGTCAGAATGACTGACATCTCTCAATTTTGCTTGGAAGAATGCCTTTTGTCCTCTATGTTAATTGAGTGACTGGCCCTATTTTGAAAAACGAATACAATTATACCAGTCTTTTTCAAGTTTAAAACAAAACAGCAATATGTTCATATAGATTTATATAGGTATTGTCAAGAAAAACTGATCTAGAACAAATGTATATAAGAGGCATTTTCACATTCTTCCTAGGTATATTAAATTCTTGTGCATGTAGTTTGTGTATAACAAGAACAAGAGACTAGTCATGCATATTGTAAACTACTGCAAAGCAAAACGAAAACAATTTATCTAGCCTAATGAAATCTTCCATGAAATTCCCTCATAACTACAAATAATTTTGCATGCTGGTTGTAGCCAAGAGGATTCAAGAAAGAGACCAATTCAACTCTCCTACTTTGCTTTGTAGTATACCACTCTTCAGTTTAATTTAAAGAGCAGAAGGTCTGGAAGAAAGTAAACTTGTGTTTTTAGCCTTTCAACATATAATATTCAGTTATCTTTTCCTAGGAGACCATTTTCAATGTCATTATTTTTCCTTATGTACAATTAGTTGTACCGGCTAATGTAAGACTCAGCTGAGAAATAATTACATGCTACCCACAGGAGTGGCAAAGCAGTTATTTTTGTACCCTTTAGCTCAAGTATACACCATGAGGTTTTTAGCAGGAACAGGGTTTTAATTATTATTAAATTTACTCAGGCTAAGAGCTTAAGTGGTATTCATAATTAATATTATGAGATTACACTAATGCCAGCATTATAAAACCAATAAAGATATTAGGAATAGCATTTATACCTTTTATCGGACGTATTCCAAATAACAACAACACACCGTGAGGGTTGCTTTTTGTGCACTGGAAAGTGATGCAGATTTGATAATAAAGGGAGTAACTCATGACTCCCAAATGATCTAGTGATGGAAAGGATTGAATGTTTGATTAAAGTGGTACATGCTGTAAAGCCAGGTTCACACCTCAACAATATCGACGTTTTAAAGAAACTTAACAGCTTCAATAGGTTAAAAAAAAAATAAAAAATTACTCAGTTTTCGATATTGAATGTTCCTTGGATTGGATGAAGGACGGCAAAGTAAAACTGCTGGTATTAGTTCCATAGATCACTCATATACATCTATTTTTATTTTTAGCATTTTCTATTCCAAGTTCTTTCACCTTCCAGTATTTCTCTTACAACAAAACTGATTGACATGTGTCAATTATGCTACATACTGTACAGCCTGAGGTTTCACAATCACTTTGATTAAAAATTAGAAACAGACGCTGTCGAAATAATAATATATTTCCAAGTGTGGTTTACTAACAGAAGATTAAATGTTTGCAAATCGTTTAGCTCTTGAAATATATTACCATGTATCTTTAATAATTCTATGGTCTTGTAAATGTATTCATCAATTTCTAATTTAGGAAATTGACATTCAAATAAGCAGTAGACCTTGTTTGTGTATTTATAGCTTGTTCGTAATCTTCCAAAGGGCAGTACAGTACTCTCTGGCGCATGCTCAAATCCATCACCCAAGAATTTATGTGATGAGGAGTCGATTTTCCACAACAGAAGTCAATCAGAGTGTAACTTAAGGGCAGCTTTTGAATATGTCTGTTTCCTTAAGGTTGCTGCTGCTGTTTCATGCCTGTTTGGTCTAAAGAAGATCAGCTGTCTTACTTGTTTTCTGCCTCATGTTGTGTAAGAACAAAAACATGTACATTTTATAAAAGAGAGAGCAAAACCGAAAAATGCATGACACTGTATTTTGCCTTGTGATGTGACAACCAGATCAAAGCATTAACAAAACTGTTTTGGTGGGGGGGTTATTGCTGTCACATTGTGCCACTACTGGTGAATTCACATGACACTAGGTTTGTTGCATTTTTATCCGGCACTTGGATAAATACATTAAATGCGAGTCGGAAATGTCAACGTTTTGGAGTTTGACAGCAATCATACATTCGGTGACTGTCATTTTCTATTCCCCTTTTCTTCTCCTTGCAGCATGAAGTCAGTATGCTAATTGTACCTTATTTGCATACAGGTTACAGAGTTCTGCGGCATTAAGCATGCTCTGAACCCCTTTTAAAGAGTCTGTTTAGATCAAAGCGAGTCTGTATGATAGCTGTTGTCTGACGCCAAGCTGTGTGGTGTTGTTTTCATTAAACATTTATCACACTTCTAGTATGACAGCAGGCAACTTTGTGCTTGGGTAACGTGTTTTCATGCAAAATTTATTGAAAAAGACGAGACATTGTAAAGAGATCTTGTTGCCTTTCACCAGTGGCAAAGGGTAAACATTTGATTGCAAGGAAGGAACTGTGCTTTTGACACTGCACTACACTTGTTAGGCTGACACAGGAAAGGGTAGACGTTTTGCAGCGGTTTACCTTTTTTTTATTTGCAAATATATTTTTAAGTATCTCAATATAAATTCATAGCTGTCTTTTATATGTCGTGTAGGCATGTTGGTATATTTGTCTGGCTAGAAATATGGACACTACATTATCATAGCTCTGTAAATCGTATGTAATTATTCATGACAAGCTATCCTTTGGATTTACAAACATTTTGTACGCTAATGCTGTTAATGGAAAACATCTTTGGCAGCAAACCATTAAATGTACTGTTAAACATTTTGCTTGTAGCAAATAAAGACTTGCATTGGGGTTTTATACAGATGCTGCTACATCTTTATTGATTCAGAGGTTCCTGAATCAGACCTGAAGGGCACACTTACAAAACATCATTTTTTAACTAATAGGGTAAAGGTTGCTATTGAATTTGTTTTGCATAAATATATAACAGGGTACAGGCTGTTTGTAGTCTACACAGCAAATATTCATGCGTCTTTCATTGGGAAAAGCTGCAGGTGATGTCCCTTTGTATTTCAATTATTCCTGATTGGCATAGTACAGTATTTATTATCCTCGGACTTGTAGATCCATTTAAAAGGTTGTCTTGCCTGTGCCAACCCAGAAACATGCACGTGCAGTCCTGCCAGGTCACAGCTCAAGCGGAGCTGTCGCTGTACCATGTTCCTTATACGTGTAAGATTATTATTATAAAGCAAGTGGATAGATGAGTGTTACAGCCCAGTAACCATCATTTGATTTTATTGTGTTTTTAAACAAACAAAACAAAAACTTGATCTCGGACTGCAGGTAGTGACTGGAAATACATTTTAAATGATCTTACGTTTTGTATTCCATATTTCTGCACACATGGCAGTTGTCATGTTCCATCTCTACCTGCACATAATGAGCCGCACTGTCAGGTTTGTATTGTATCCGCATGTCTCCCAATGGTCATACACCGACGACAGAACACATTTCAGTATGCTTTTCCCAGGCACACATTGCCTCCTACATGTATGAAATTATACTTGTGAACAAAAGACTGAAAAGTGTTTTCCATGAATAGAAGCAGCAGCTTTGTTCTTTCTGATTTAAACCATTGCTGTAGAGTTTATTTGCGCTACAGTATGTTAACGTTTAGAATAACTTTCGATAATCCCTTACTAATTGTTTTGGTTGTTTCTTACCAATATACGCCCTGATACTATTCAAAGGTTACATTTTAGAATAAGTTATGCTTCTTGGGACAGAATTTGCCAGTTACTAGAATATTATTGAAAATATCTGTATTTCAGAAAATGCGTTTATGCTCCTTGAGAATAAGGTGTCTGTAAGAGCTATTTTGTTTCTATCTGTGGATTTTTTAAAATAATTCTATGCCCTGCAAGTTTTATATCTGAACTTCCCTTTGCTGGGTGCATTGCTTCTGTGCACTCTCTCTGTTACAACTCCCATGAAGTAGAGAATTATTCAAGTCATTAAAGCGACTGACTCATCGGAGGCTTGCTCTCGGGTGACAGGGTTCTTGCCGCTATATCTATCCAGCCTGCAGCAGGAGGGCACCAGGCAAAAAGCATCAACCTGGAGTCAGAGCTTGATCCTTTGCCTCCGCTGGTTGCAATTTTAAATACATGTGTTTTTTTTGTTTTAATGTTTTGTTTTATTATTTATTTTTATTTTTTTTAAATTTAGTAATCAGCAATTATTTTATTATTTTCTCCCAATTTGGCATATCCAATTATTTTTAGGCTCAGCTCACCGCTACCACCCCCGCGCTGACTCTGGAGCGGCGAAGATGAACACATGCTGTCCTCCGAAGCGTGTGTCATCAGCCGACCGCTTTTTTTCACACTGCAGACTCGCCGTGCTGCCACCTCACAGCTACAGCGTCAGAGGACAATGCAGCTCTGGGCAGCTTACAGGCAAGCCCGCAGGCGCCCGGCCAGACTACAAGGGTCGCTGGTGCATGGTGAGCTGAGGACACCCCGGCCAATTGTGCGTCGCCCCCTGGGAGCTCCGTCTCGGTCGGCAATAGAATAGCCTGGACTCGAATCGGCGACTTCCAGGCTATAGGGCGCGTCCTGCACTCCACTCTGAGTGCCTTTACCAAATGCGCCACTCGGGAGCCTGTTTTAATGTTTTAGAAATGTCTCTTTGCCTGAAATGCTTAGATTCTGAGATTATTTAAATGTAAAGGGACAATATATTATTGGTGTAATTTCCCTTGTAGTTTTGACATGTTTATTTATTGTGTGTTTAGTGTCCCCCAGGGAAGCCTTGTTTTTCTAGCTGCCACATTTGGATACAAGTATACTTAAAATGAGTCTGCCTTTTGTTGTTTGCAATGATGTTGATTCATTGTATCAAATATGTGTTATACACCCCAAAGTGGATATGGCACCTTTTATACAGCCTCTTTGTGCACATTGTGTCTTGCGGCTGGACTGGATCATGCTAATCTGGTAAGAGGTACCCAAAGAGAGTGATAGGGAGCTGTGACAATCCACTTAGTGTGAGCTGTAATCGCTTTACCGATTAGAAGTAGTTAAAGTGGCATTCAGACACCCTGCAGGCACTGTGCACTGTTTATTTTGCACCTTCAGAGTCACACTGCCATTCCCCATACAATATATGCTGTAGATTATCTGGCAATACCCAGGCATAGTCCAAAGTAGCATCAGTAAAATACTCTACATTGCTGACACCATAACACACAAACTATGATGGGTAATTCGCAAAAACAAAATGCCTTTAAATCCTATAAAGTGTTAGCATATTTAAAAGCAAAATACCTTAGAGACATTTAATTAAATTCAATTGTTTGCTTAGTTTTGTAATTTTTTTCCAACACGCTAATGACACTAAATGACTCTGTATTTGTATCTTTACATTTTCTTTAGAAATGAATCTATATAGACAGCAGACAGGCTCACATCGAGAGATGGATGCACATTTCTCTCTCTCTCTCTCTCTCTCTCTCTCTCTCTCTCTCTCTCTCTCTCTCTCTCAGACACACACACACAAGTGATTGCCTAGCATTAAGCCTTTCAACATTGTAGAGCGGTTTAATGTTCAAGGAATTATAACTCCACTCAGCACAGCAAACCTGTAAACTGCACTTGGGTGTGCACATAGATAACTTTTTATGATCAATTTTGCACAATGAGATACTGCAACTATTTCATTTTCTTAAGTTATTTAAGGTTATCTTCCTCTACAATTACTTCATGCTGAAAATATCCCAAGCATTGTCATTTTAAAATAAGAAAGTACCACCGGTAAGGTGAAATGATTGAATTGTCTTTATTTCATAAAAGATTGGGCTCATATGGTACATGAAATGTACTGAAAGTTAAATCTTTGGAACATATGCAGTTGCATTCCTTATGTAGAATTGTGTTTCCTTGCCAGTGTTTAATTAATTAGATCTAACAAACTGTATACAGCTTTTTCTGCAAAATATGTAGTATGTTCAGTAATTCTGCAATATTTTGTTAGTAATTACTATTGACTGCTTGACAACCCAAGAGTTCAGTAATATATTACAAAACATACCCCCTGAAATATCTGAAATATTGACAAGATCAACACACACTTTCTTCTTTGTATATATTAAAAAACATACATTGCCACCTGCACAAAAACCTCCCTGAATTACCACATGCAGGCAAGCAGACACACAAAAGTCTGCCTATTCTCGCTCGTTACACGAGAATGAGGCCCTCAGTGACAGATTGTTTACTCGCATCATTTTTTAAATGCAAAGGATTGTGATGTAGATGCAAAGGAAAATATACACTGCATATATATAATATATATATATAATATATATAATATATATGTATGTGTCTTAAGTTTGACATCTTTGCAGTGAGTCTGTCTACGTAATACTAATACAGTATTTATAAACAGACTATAAAGAAGTAACACCAAGAATATTGTATCTGTCTATAGGAGGCTGTGTGGTCCAGTGGTTAAAGAAACGGGCTTGTAACCAGGAGGTCCCCGGTTCAAATCCCACCTCAGCCACTGACTCATTGTGTGACCCTGAGCAAGTCACTTAACCTCCTTGTGCTCCGTCTTTCGGGTGAGACGTAGTTGTAAGTGACTCTGCAGCTGATGCATAGTTCACACACCCTAGTCTTTGTAAGTCACCTTGGATAAAGGCGTCTGCTAAATAAACAAATAATAATATGATCATCAAAACGTTCTACGTACAGCCTGTGTGTGTCAGTTTTTATTTTGTGACAGTTGCATCCAAGTCATATCGAGTTACTCGTTCATTAGCAGGTTTCACATTTCATCTTCGAAAGACTGGGGAGCAGTAAAGATATTCTGACAACTCTGCAAACTTCAAAAGTCCAGCCATTCTTAATGCCAGACTCTGCATAGCAAGCATTCATGTCAGAAGCTCACTTGCACTGCTTTAAGACTAGAGCCTGCTTGAGAGAACACGAAGGAACACAATAAGGAACAAAGTAATAAAAAATAGTAAAGGAGAAAGAAACTACAGACTCACCGAGACTAAAATACAGTTGGAAGACATTTTTTACCCTTAGGCTAAACTGTCAGTTGTGCTTACCTTACAAAATTCTGCAGCTCTACAACGTTTTATTTCTCTCTAACACATGTACACAGTAGACTGCTGGAAAACACTGTTTGGTTATTGTTTTTTTTTTTTTTAGCTTTAAACACTGTGTATTGATTAGCAGGCAGGCTTAAACAACCATGGCACAATTTATCTTCGTTTTGTGAATGTTCATCATCAGCTAGCAGAGGAACAGAGAAATCAATTGTGGCTGAATATATCTGTTTTTTAATACACAATAAATTACAGATAGGTTAAAACATACCAGCTTGAATAATGTGTAGACTTTGTCTGAGTGTGGATTGCTATCACTTTTAATTGACCATTGAAAGCAAATCACAGAAATGCACTAGAGATGATACCCCTGGTTAGAAATTCATTATTCAGAATAAAACTCACCATGTAATTTATTATTTAAAAATGTGGTAAGTTTGCTATGTCAACATCTCCTTTAAATATCATATTACAGAACATGTGTATGTTTTAGTTTTTTCTACAAATTGCCAGTTTTGTTTGCAGTGTTGCCTTTGGCTCTATTGATTATCAGGTTAAATTTAATCTAACAATAGTTTGGCTTGTTGGGTGATATTATTAGAGGCTAGAGAAAGCAGACTAAAGCCTGTCCCCCACCCTCCCTCTTTTTCTAGGTTATTCTGTTCAAGTGTTACGTAGCGAATCAGCTGCAAAATTGTTTTTCGTTTGTTTTACATTTCACCTTGAATTTGCATCCCTATAACACTGCTGTTTCTTAACAACCCTCATTTGCCTACTGCTTTGGGCAGTTTTTTTCGCAGCGATCGTCAATGAAAACTGCGACTAGTATCGTAAAAGTGTAGATGATATGAATAGCAATTGTTCGGCGATCTAACCCTCTATCTCCCCGGATCACTGTCAGACTGCAGAGTCTGAATAAGTGGCAGATAGCCTTTGTCACCACTTATCCGGGCTATACACTTGTAAGGGAGAGCAGGGATAATCGCCTAAATCTAATTAGGGGTTAAAGAAGGCCATGACTGTGATCTGGCGGTCAGACACCTTACTGTATAAATCCTGTTTGCATCAGAAAAATAAGGTTGTCATATTGATTATGCAAATGAGCAGCTAATGGCCGTGGTGCATCCCCTCTTATGCAGCTGAAGAGGTCCGAGGCAGCAGCTTTTCCTAAAGGAGGGCTACGCTTGCAGCATGCCGTATGTTTTCTCTTTTTTGTTAAATTAGAGGGTTTTAAAGAGAGGTTGTGAAAGAGTTTGCTTATTATGGAGATTAGAGAGCCGTGACTGGTTGTCGTAAGATAAATTTAGCTGGACGCGATAAGCCTTTTGTTAGGACTAAAAAGCTTAATTTATCTTTTTTTTTGCTTTTGCGATTGCTGTTGTCCTTTTATTTAAAAAAATAAATAAATAAATAAATAAACCAATACTAATTCCATCCCTAAATCTTCTCAATACATCTTGTCTTCATAAAATAATAAAAATAAAATGTTGCCGCTTCTTATAGGAACTGTATTTGATTATGTTGACCAAGTTTGGCTATTATAAAACTTTGTGTGGTCAAGTAATAATATTATTAAAAAGGTCAATAATTATTAAATAATGATGGGGATAAAATGTGTTTCATGGAAACAAACTTTTCAGCAATGGTTTCTAAAAGAGTAAGGGGTTTTGCTCATGTGAGATTTCTTTTATTGCTATATACTGAAACAAATGGACATGTTTTCAGATCAACCTAGATGCTAGTAAATGATCTGTCACTGTGGGCCTCATTCTCGCAACGAGCGAGGATCGGCAGACTTCGGTGCATTGTGTGTCTGCTTGCCTGCATGGGGAAATTCAGGGAGGTTTTTGTGCAGGTGGCAATGTATTTATGTCCTTTTCTTAAATCTGTACTACAATTTTTTTTATGTAGTAAGAATTTCGTTTGACTTATTTGCGTTATAAACCTTGTACATTTTTAAGGAATGACAAAGCATTCAAAAAACGTTTTTGCTTAAAACAAGTCTCGGCTGTTTACATGAGGTGCATTAGTAAACTACGTTTGATTCGGTGTAAAATTGCTGCAATCATTCAAATGAACTGTTTGAATTTTTTTTTTTTCAGGAACAGAAAACAAAAGTACACTGTAGCCCACGGCCTTCCACTGTGTGTCACACATTCCAGATAGATATCTGTACTACTAGTAAAATATTATTATGTAATGTATAGTGTGTGTACGGTATGTGTATATACAACTCTTAGCCGTTTCTCAATCATTAATGTGAATTTATTACTTTAATTGCAAAACTGAAGTGTTGTGGATTTTGTCCAAAAACAGGTCCTATTTCAGAAGAAAAGTTTGTTTATTAATTTTGTTACTTCATATATATATATAAAGCTTACTTGTACAGCTAGAACTCAGAGATGCCTTTTTATAAGAAAAAATATATATACTGCAGTGTAGCACCATGTTTGTACAATAAGTTCAAACAAACTGACAGATGACAGTAAACACCCTAATGACAGTAATAGAAGATTACTGTTCTACTGTTTGTGTGCATTATTTATGACTGTTTGGATGGAATATTCTAACAATGGTCTGACCTAGTGAATGAGTAGAATACTCACTGAAAACCTCATAAGTTACTGTAGTTGAAGTAATCAGCCAGAGGCTTTTCAAAAGCAAACCATGGGCCTGGAGGACTTAAGAAAGAGAATGGACACAGATGTAGCCTGAATGTCTCATCCTGCCCAAAAGCAAGTGCCGGCAGATAAATGCTCATAAAGGGATAGGGATTTCTTTTTCTTTTTTTGCGAGCCCTAAGGATTTTTCATACAACTTTTTTGTGAGTCTTGGAAATGAAAAGCATTCATCCAGTGCCCCAAAGAGCGGATCCATTGAATGGGATAACGGTGTAATGTACCATTGAAGGGAGGATTGAAAGTGATTATCTTGTTAACTCCTGACAGCTACCGCCAGCTTGAAGTAGAAATGGTGGACTTGATTTGCAAATGAATTAGAGCTTTTTTTTTCATTTTTTTTTTCATTTTGTGCCAAGATCATCTTTTTATATTCTGATATGACAGATGCTATGTTCCAAGCTTTTGTTCCTCATCTGTTTTCCACTTGCAATAAAAGCCAAAGATTTTGATAGTGATTTTAATGTTGGAATCCCCTCTGCTTGGGGTTTCTCCTTTTGTGTACAAGTGTATCAATCTTGGGATTCTGAAAAAAAAAGAAATGTTTGGGGTGATGTTGTTCCCTTTCAGACATTAGATTTTGATTAGTTTAAGTCATAATTGGGAGGATGAAAAGGAGCAAGGCTTTTCAGGAAATGGGAGATTGATTGCTCTCTCATCTTTGTTGTTCACCTTTTAAAAGAAGTCAATTTTCAGTAAAATGTAACTTCCAAATTAAATTTCCTTGGCTACTGAGACACAGTCTGACTCCTGTTTTAGAAAGAAATCTTAATATATTTTACATAAGCTGTCCAAACATGTGCTCTTGAAGCCGGACTCATAAGAACACATTTCCCTAACCTCTATCTGTTATCTCTAGGCTGTTGGTGCTGTTGTTAAGTATTCTGCATTCGTGCTGACGCAGATGGTGTGGTTAGGTATGATAATTGTTGTACACTCTGTTTAAGTTCCTCATTAACCTTTAACCTCTTCTACCAGTTTCATTTTTTTTTCTGCAAGTATGGGTGGGGTAGTAAATTTATGAATGCTGATAAGATCTGATCAACAATAATTCAGTGTTTTCTGAATGCGTAATTATTTTCAAAAACCTGCTTTTAATCAGTAACTTTAAGAACATACTTTTGGCATCCTCATGTTGTGCAATCCACTGTGTATAAATATGCATATTTACATCGTAACGATGTCTTTCAATTGTATTCATTAATTATTTGTATTCATTTTTCCAATTTTGGAATGCCAATTAATATTCAACATGGCTCACCGCTGCAACCCCAGAACTAACTTGTGAGAGACGAAGACGAGCACTCTCGTCCACCGAAACGAGTGCCGTCAGCTGTCCATTTTTTTTTTTTTTTTTTTGCTCTGCAAGCCCGCCGTGCAGCCAAGCGCCCGGCCAGCCACAGCAGTTGCTGGTGTGCGGTGAGCCAAGGACTCCCCAGCTGACCTAACTCCTATCCCACCTGGGCAGCGCTAGGCCAATTGTGCGCCGCCCCCTGGGAACTCCCGTCCACAGTCGGCAGTGGCATAGCTTCGAAGCTATAGGGCATCCTGCACTCCAGGCAGAGTGCCTTTACCGGATGTGCCACTCGGGAGCCCCAATTGTGTTATTTCTTAACCTATACTGTATGTGCTGATTTTACAGGGTCAGAGAATCCAATCCAAAAAAAAAACTAGCTCTAACTCACGGGTACATGGACAAGGTGAAAGGAAATATACGTTTTGAAGAAGTGAATTTGTTTTTGTGTGAAGTGTGGGACTAAGGCCCAGGACAAGAAAATGCCCTTGTTGAAGGAGAGTTACTATTCACATTACATAAAGTCAGATTTTTGTGCATTTTATGCATATTAACATTTATTTGTGTGTGTTTGTTTTCAGCAGTTAGATGCCACTGTAATTACTAACATGATAATCCCATATTTGTACCAAATGGGCAAAGTAAGAGCTGGCTTATATCGATCATGCCAAATACAAATAAGTAGGTGATATGTTATGTAAAAAGAGCAAAAAAACTCGGCTGTGCCCTTTTAGCATAGACATTTTATTTGCTTTTCTGCTGAAGACTTGTTCATACCATTGACCCTGAATTGGACCTTCATATGATGTGCACCATATCATGCTAGTATTAAATAATTAAGCAGAACGTCCTTTGTCTGTTTGCACTATTTATATGATGTACAAAAATCAAAAACAGCTTCTGCTGAAACACTGGTAAAAGGTAGTGTTAATGCTCTATCAAATCTTAAATCACAGCATTTTATTCCTTTTATTGGTGACTGTTAACCTGCTACAGAAATAAATGGTTTTCTTGGATTATCTTAAAAGCCTCATCCCATGTGTAAAAGCCGGTGCAATTAATTGAGTAAGAAAGGCATGTGTTTCTACACCACCAGTTCTTATAAGTATGGCCACTCTGAATGTGGTTTACTTTTGTCTGTGATCTCTAAAGCGTTCGGTAAACTAAATGTTAATTTATACACAAACAGTTTAAAAGAGGGGTACCCCGGCATACATGCAGGAATACAATATCAATTTCTAGGCCGCTAAAATAGTCGCTACAGAGACTGCAATCACAGCTGTCTAAGCCTCAGATGATCAGGTTTACTGTGAAGGTAGCCCGGTAGATGACTAGCCATTTCAATTTTCTTATCTGAGAAGTGCTAGCTAACGTCAGAGATTTCAAAAGCTGACGATCCGGGGACTTTGCAGATACTGAATGCATCGCTCAGTGATGTTTAATACATTTGCTTTGCATTTTGTCAGGTGCCTAACAATAAATGAACGTTCAATGACATGGTTGAAGAAGCGTGAAGTTGCTTGAGCAATGTCTCTCTCATGGCGCTGACATACTCTTCCCGTTTGTGTGGCGGTGTGCTGGTTTGTTTCTTATTTTATTGATTTGGAAGTGTTGTTGTTTTTATTGTGACAGGGATGCCTGGCTAGTTTTCCCTGACAGTGTAAGGGGCAGGTATTCAATCTTGGTTCACGTATGTGCTATACATTTAAGTTGTTCAACACCTTGTAACAGAAACTCTTCAGTTGCGTATAGTGTTTTTCTGACTCTGTAAAAACAATAATAATAATAAAAAAAATTAATTTTTATTTTAAGCTAGCTTGTGCATATATCGCTTATCGTGTTGAACAAAAAGCTGTTGAGTTTGTGCTTCCTTCCTAAGAATATTCATTACATAAAAGGGTTAAGTTGGGTGTCAGGGACTGAGGCATTCATACTGTAATGCATCGCTGATGAGCAGTGTGCTAATGGGCCTTCCTGTTGGGTGGAAATAAAATGACTGGCTTTGCATTTTAAGTCCTTGGTTGACTGAGTAAAGATATTCATCTCAACCATGTCAAGTAGGGAAATAATAGAAAGAAAAAAAAATAAATAATGCAATTATTTGAAACTTGACCACAAATGACAATTCATCTCATGCCCTGACTTTAATTAATTGTGTGCTACCTGGAATTCTAGCCACAGATTAAAGGAAGCTGTAGCAGAGAAATTTAGTAACTACGAACATAATAGTAGCCTTCAGAATTAGTCGATAATGATGTCAACATGGGACTGAGAGACTGGGGTTGGAGCCGAGCAGCTCCCTTGACATGAATGATATGCTAGACATTTCCAATTTGCCAATATTGACTGCAGCAAAAGCCATGCATTAAATGTAGCCCTTTTTAACACATTGACTTGTTTGTCCTCTTTTACTTAATTAAGTGGGAATAAATAATGCTTTGCTTTCAGAACAAAAGAAATGACTTGTTTTCTTTTCTAATGCACTGGATTTGCTGTGCTCTGTTGTATTTTAATCCTTCTATCCCCAATAAAATATACAGCGATATCTTTTAATCATGAAAATTGGTATTTTCCTTTCAACTTCCAGTTTAATCTTTTGTGGGTCAGTTATTTTAGTAAGGTTACTCAAAACCAGGTTACTGCAGTGCTTTCCACTGTTAAACAGAGTACAGTACAGCCCCAGGGTACAGTAGGTATTCTTACTGTATATACTGGTGAATAGAAGGTTTCTAGATGCTTTTGTCTTCCCAGCAGAGATTCAACAGCATATCTTGCTGGCTGTCAAATTGTGTGTTGTCTGATTTCTATGTAAATCTTTGTAGTTTTTGTTTTAAATTCCTGTGTGTTACCAAAAAAAATAAAGCCACTGTGTTTATTTGTAAACAGAGGACACTCTAAATAGTCTGTGGTCAGTATGGGGCTACAATAGACAGAGTAAGTGGCCCTGGAGTTGTTTCTGGTAAATATATTTTTCAAGAATATTTTCACTCATTTCTTAGTTTCAATTCCAAGCAATGTGCTATTTGAAATACTAGTGGGCAAGTGTCGACAACCTTCATAATAGGCACTTAACCAACCAAACTAGAGAGCGAATTTAGAGGGGCAGAGTGGGGAAGCATGCTTAATTTAAATGAGGGGCTTCTACCTGTACCAAAGAAAAACACAAATGCAGAAAATCCTGCTAGCTTCAGAACCACTATTACACGTACCACATACAATATAAATTCTTAATTCCTCCAAATGCAACAAAGCTTTACTTTTCCTCCTGAACAGTGTGCTGCTGATGAAAGGCAGTTGTAGTCAGTGGTTTATTTCTATTGGGACCCGGCTGAGATTGAAATTGACAGGTGCCAAGGGGGTTTATATAGGGCAGCCTCCGTCTCGTCTCTGTTCGTTTCATAATCTGTACTTTATGAATGCTCAACCAGTACATTTCCTGCTTGAGAGCTTCGTGTTACACCAATATTACTATCTGTGCTGCCTCAACTACAAATTGGATGAACAGCCCCTGACACTTTTTCAATATTATTACATTAAACCAAGTGGATTTTGATTGATAACCTAATATTCAGCTAATGCAAAACATCAATCATGGCAAGTATATTAATTATTTAATATTGCAGTCTAATTCAGAAATCGATGCTCTGCATGAGGGAAAGGAAAACTCCCAGCAGACCTGAAGGCAGAAGATGATAGAAAAAAGGACCTTCTGTACTCCGGTGTGCTTGTTCGATACAAATCTTTATTCATTTGCCAATAATCTCTTCCCATTTTCCACTTCAGTATCATTTTATCAGTTTTGAGACCCATAATTGAATTAGGCCTGCTTTTGGCACAGGGGGAGGGAGGGAGGAGTTGTACAAATATTGATGAAGTAATGACAGGGATGGCACTGGAGACAGACCACGAAGCAGAGGCTACCTTCATAGCCCATTAACTAGAGGCTGCCTGCAACACTTTCTTTGGACATGATGTAAAATGTTTCCCACTAATTGTGGTTCATTAGGGAGATTACACTACACTGTCACTGTAGTAACAAATGTACAGCTCTCTAATTATTCTTCCAAGTCATGTATAATAAATGCTCTTGTTTGTTACACAAAATGCAATGTAATTAAAAGCTGCTGAAGTATTTCTTAAGTGATTACATATACCCATTTGCATGAATAATAAGGGAATTACTCACTGATTTTTTTTTATTTTTATTATTGTATATATGTATATAAAAAAGCATTGATTTATGGAATCTAAAGCTTTTGTTCTCGCCAGATGTGCTACAAGTTGTTTGTGAGCAACCAGAAACTTCTCTTCATTTAAAATTAACTGTGAATTAGTCCGGTATGTGCACATGCATTAACTTATGATTTGTACTGTAATATTGCATACATTGGATCATCAAGCTATGTTGATATTTCATAGGCACATAACTGCTATAACTATAATGGGAATATTAAACATATGGGCTGTGATCCTTTTAATATTTGCTCCTGTAATAATTGTCAAATGCGCCAAAAATACATCTATTATTTACTGCAAATGTGTCCCTTTTAATCTGCCTGTTTATTTTCCCTATTTCCCTTCTGTACTTTTGGTTTGGTTTGATTTCACATTTACTCTTCTACTGCTTGTGGTTTGTAATATCTGCTCAGCACAACACTTTAATATAATCCTTCTTTACAGTACAGTTATAATTAACCTGACTGTATCAGTATATATTTTATTTATTCACAACCCATTCTATATTAACAACCTTTAACAAAGTGTTTTTTTGTTTGTTTTTTCATGATTTCATAACCTGAATTTGGTATGCAACAGAAAGTGCAATTTCCTGTTATACACAAATATGATCATTAGAATAGTTATGAAGCTGCACACTGTGAACAATTTGGAATGTCGTGTATAATTACAATAAGCTTGTGAGTCAAGTGGCCATTGACCTATAATTCCGTGGTTGCACCCAAGTCATGAGATGCACACCACAGAGAGTGACGTCCTTTTCCAGTCCCTGGCGCTAAAATGGGGGCAAAAAAAAAAAAAAAAATGGTGCTGTAGGCTGAAGCTAGTTCCCATCTCCAGTGAAGCCAGTTTAGAGTGGGAACCTGGTGATAAACTGGATAAATCTGATCAGCAGATGACCTTACTGTTGAGGCACAGCTGAACGCATTGAGGAGTTGAGCGACCGTATTTGCTTCATATTAAACACAAAAAGAGGTTCAGACTTTTAATATCAGCACCAACTGTTTATTCTGATATGAGGTAGAAAAATAATTTGCAGATACAACTGCTGTCAGATGAAAAGAAAGTACTTTTGAAGATTGATAGTGCCCCAGAAAATGCAATTTATACAGAAATAGAACAAAACATTACCATTCACAAAAAGAAGCAGGTTGAGAATGCTTTTTTTTATTTTTAGACGTTTGCCAGCAGGGTTTTATTTACAGTTTAGGAAATGTGTTCTTCTGTTACAGGGACACTGGACACATCAAAGCAGGATTAGAACATCTGGTAAGTTCTCGTTTCAGTATTTGCATCATCTTTCATATCTGCGTTTTAAATGAACATTTTGGAGTGAGCTTTGAATACCTTGAATTGAGAAAGCCAGCCATTTCCCAGAGGGGTCAGCCTTACTTTTATTTTGTAAAGGCACTAACACTTTCATTTATCTCGTCATTTCCAGGGAATTTAAATTTTTGTTTTAAATTGCTTTTTGATGTAGAGATGAAATAAAAGGGACAGTCATTCTCCCATTGATGATGCATTAACAACAAAACATTTTGTTTTTCAAAGGGTAATCTATCTTTGACTGATGTATATCTTAGCAATAACAAAGTCTATGTCTAAGTTTATGGAGAGTAAAGTTTATGGTGCATGAATAATGTAGGGATTTAACATGTCATGTGTCCTGAAGTGCAATGAAATGGATACTTCAGGGCTCCTAGATGATGCTTTTCCAATGGAAATGCTAGCATGTTTAAATAACCACAGTGGTAATACAGAAGAACAAAAGAGAAGGAAGCCCATCCATTAGGATCCTTCGGATAGCTCCAGACCCTTTCAGGTGAAAGCCATCAGTGTCGAAAACCATGGATTTCAGTTCAATTGGATTTCTGTACTTTGCAGTTTCGTGCCTTGGATATAATGTAGTTCACACAGGGATGACATGCAGCGAAGTAGGCATTTTGTTTGAGAAAATGGAAACTACTTGTATACAGATTAATTATTTATTGGGGTCATGATGGGGGTCTTGCCATTAATGACTTGAAGTCCTCTCTTCCATAGTTTAACGTTTTGGCTCAGTATTATAAAGCAATCATCTTTCAGAAACAAAACAAGTGTTTTTAGTTCGATTTTAAAATTCCTCCTAATTTCAATATTGAGTACCAGAAGCAGAGATGTTTAATTATATATAAGGCACTTAGCTAGGTGCTTACTTGTTGCCCTGGGCCTTGGTAAATAGGTCCCAAATGGTATTTTTACATTTCAGTTTCTTAAGGTTAGTTAACAGGTCGGTTATTTTCTTGTGGTTGAGGGCGTCGCGTGTCGCATGTTTAAATGTATTTGACTTAAAGCGCTTCAGGCAGTGAGCCAGGTGGTGGCTCAGATGAGTCTCTCAACCTGTAATGCTCCTGAAGGCAGGCAGATTTATAGAGGTCCGTATGCTGCTAATATATAAAGGAGGATCACTAAAGCTAATTTGGAGATGGTAGTACTGTACAAGTGTACCACTTCATTTGATTTGCTTCCTGTTCTCTATTGCTGATATGGTCAAAAGTTCGGTCAACTGACCTGTTGTGTGCTTTTTATCTTGAGGTGGTTGTTTCTATTTGTAAACAGCTTAGAGTGTTGTGGCAGAAAATACTGGCTTTACATGATCAAAGTGAAAAAAAACTATAGTCCGAAAACAAATAATGGAGAATGTTATCAAGAGAATGAGAAGATGAAAATGAATTAAACCAGGAGTGTCAAACTCAGTTCTTGGAGGGCCGCAGTGTCTCCTGGCTTTCGTTCCACCCAAGCTCTCAATTACTTAATTGGTCTAATTATTTGATTAACAGGACACATTTAACACTTCTCTTCAGGCCTCAAAATGTTTCACAGGTAGTGTACCTTGAATCAAGTGCATTTTTAAAACCATCAACTGTAAAAGACCTTGAAAAATATTTCAAAAGTCAACTTCAACAAATAATTAGATCAGTTATGTTAATTGAGAGCTTAAGTTGGAATGAAAACCAGAAGACCCTGCGGTCCTCGAGGACTGGAGTTTGACCCCCATGAATTAAACAAAATAGCAGTCAATTTAAACAAATTTAACATGTAGAGTAGTTTCCGGACAGGACACTGTTATAAGGTGCACACTGTGTAATGCAGTATGTCACTTAACAAGCTGAGGCGTTTCAGGCCTTGGGAGAGGGTTGAGTGACTGTATGTCCTTCAGTTGAGTATATTCTGTTGGCAGCACTTTGTCTGTGAGCTTTCACCAACAGTGGAGCCAGCTGGGGTTCTTATGGCTACAGTGGTCCAATTTGTAGCCTGAAGTAGCCTTCACTACAGTATAGCATTTCAGTGCTGTGACCTTTCTGTCCTTGCGGTCAAGTGACGGAGTCTGACCACTTACAGTGTTGAAGAGTAACCTGTCATTAATAGCTTGTTTAGTCCATCAGTGGCTTGTCAGGATATAGTTGTTGCTTGCCAGCAATGCAGGCACTCCCATTGTTGCTACATGTTAATCAATAACCACCAACAGGTGCTGATGAAAGCTGGTCTCGGGCAGGCAGGCTAACATGCTTTTAGGGTTGAGCCCAACTGTGTCGGCATTACCGCCATATATATGAAAACCTGGGCTGACAATTTCAGGAGGTGTTAAGGTTGATTATTTTGTAGTTTTAGGAATGGGAATTTTGGAGATTCTTTCAATGTAAGAAAGAATCGATTGTGGTAAAGCAGGGTTAAAGCAGAATTGATGTTGCCTGACATCTTTTATACATTTTGTTTAGTTAAACAAATTGACAGGCTAAAACCTAACTGGTTCAATTACCTAATTACAGTATTACCAGACCAAGTGATCTCATTTATACTGTAAATGTATTCCCTTCCTCTGCGTTTGCAGTCTGCATACAAGGTTGACTGCTGCAGATGGAGTGTTTTGAAAAAAAAACAGAACAGTAATAACTAAATTTAGTGTAAAATGTGTGAAGCCCCCAACTTCCTGCAGAAACTCCCCTTTATTTTACTACCCATGTTATCTCATTTAGCATTGAGCAGTTTTAATAAAAGGGAATCTGAAGTGGTTCAATGGAAACATCACTTATTCAAAGTCTCCCATTCTGTCAAGCGACTAGATATTTTAAAACTTCCACACAAAAAAAAAAAAATATTTCAGCATCCGAACTAAAAGTAATTGTAGATAAGGTCATATTTGTAATAGTATTAATGGTAATATTCAAAATTATACTGTAGTTAACATGATGCTACAGTTGGCGTCATAAATTGCCCCTTTTTATATTTTCAATTTTGAGACTGCATGTTTAGTTCGTATCGTGCCCTAAAAGCCTTTACCCAAGGATGTGCTATGACACAGTGATATCCTTAAAGTAAAAACCTTTCAATGAGCTCTTCAACAATTGGCTGTCAATTAGGGATATCCTGCTTTTCATTACTTGCTGATTGCTGTTTATAAACTATTTCCTTAAAATGTAAGTAGTATTCAAGTCAAGGAAAATGCTAACAAGTGGCAGGAAAAAGAAATCATTTATTGGGATAAAAATATATGGCAAGACACACACCATTAAAGCAGAGTTAGGATTTCTGATGTTTATTTTTGTCAAGTAACTGGAGTATGCAATCCTAGCATCCTCATTTGAATTTTTTTTAAGAAATGTTATTAATTTGATTGTGCATGTAAACACATATATTCATTAATTACAAACCTCATTGATAGTCTCAACAAATTATATTCTGAATATTCAAACTTAAACGGTGCCCTGCAGTTCAAATAGCCCTGTGTGATCCAGTCCAAAATATAACCTAAAAACATTTAAAAAAAAAAAAAAAAAAAAATTTAGTTTGTTTTATAATAGCACTTATATTTTATGCAGTGATCATTACCCATAGATAATTGATCTAGTGTTTTTAAGTGCTCTCATCAGCCTGGCCTTCCATTTTGAATGTGCCCAAGCTAGATGAGAGCAAGGTATACATGTCAATGAATGGATCAAAATGAAAGCGAAGTGAGTGGTGGATGTGTTTATGATGGATTGCCTCATTCCAGACTATCACTACGGAACATCAAAGGTAACCCTGCCACTGGTGTCTCAACGTCTTTGTCTCGATTACTGTAGTTTTTTGTTTTTTTTTCTAGAAGGACAATCAAATAAATGTATTGTTGCACTATGCCTGCGACTACTACTAGTAATAATAATAATAATAATAATAATAATAATAATAATAATAATAATAATAACAATTGCAATTGCAATTGCTTTGCTGAAACAGTGATTGCTTTGTGGTGATCCCATTTTTTTTAAAATACTTTCGTTTATGTTATATGAACATAATCGGGAACGCATGACAACCTCCAGTATTGTTGTTGTTTTTTTTGTTGTTTTTTAAAAAAAAAAATTAATTTAAATGTTGGGAAACTGGCTCTTCATTTATTTATTTATTTTGTTTATTTAACAGACGCCTTTATCCAAGGCGACTTACAGAGACTAGGGTGTGTGAACTATGCATCAGCTGCAGAGTCACTTACAATTACGTCTCACCCTAAAGACGGAGCACAAGGAGGTTAAGTGACTTGCTCAGGGTCACACAATGAGTCACTGGCTGAGGTGGGATTTGAACCGGGGACCTCCTGGTTACAAGCCCTTTTCTTTAACCACTGGACCACACCACATTCATATTTTCCATTTAGAAAATATGAATGTCTTAATAAAATTGTGTGTAGGTTTTAACAAACAAAAACCACCCTGTCTTCTTATTTGTCAACTGTTTTGATTGCCCTTGATATGTGGATTTGTCGACCAGTATTTGTGTGAAACGGGGACTGTATTATAAAACGCTGCACAGCAGTGTGTGAAATGTCGAGCCACATTCAGTCTATTGGTGGAATGCAAACAAACAACCGCAATAAAAAGAAAATAGCAAGCATAAATTGCCATTCTGCAGCCATTGACATGCTGGTGGTTTCTGAGTAATTTGATTGTGGACGATAAAAAGCTGACAAGATGTCCACAGCGCCCCATTAGATAAAAGGAGTATAAAACCATGAGTTAATCTGTAAACAGATTTACATGCTTATTACTCTAATGATTTCATCATATTTGCTGTAGAAGGCTGTGCTCCATTTTGATCTCTCTCCTCGTTAAATGATGTAGTAATTTGACTGACCTCTGACCAGGTGCATATCAAGTCATAATTGCATGTCATTCTGACAGGGAAATTACTTCAGTGAAACCAAAGTATTCATCCTGCTTCTTGAGTCAAAAAACTAACAAAAGAAATATTGCATTAATTTTCAATTGATGATATTACATTTAGCGTTGGGGCCTCATATATCAAAATCTGAAAACTACTCAGTTACTGTATACGCTTAATCTTAATGGTATCTGTGGATGTCAAGGGCATGGAGGAAATTAAATCGGAAAGTGCAGATAGACCAAAGAAGATATTATCTCTTGATGATTGCAGTTTTGATAGGTATTTCAGTGAATTTCATTTTCGCAGAATGGTGGAAGATGAGTTAGCCACCAGATTTTCTCATTTTTCTTCTACATGATTTATGTGAGTTGAGTGTAAAACTTTTTATGGGAGCACAGTTACTGAAGATGAGAGGTAAATTAATGCACTAGGTTTCCATCTCGGCGCCATGCACAAATACCAGAGCGATGAGTGCTGAATAGTCCCATCATTATTCAGAGTTGTTTACATTCAAAATATGTAATGAAATCTGTTCGGAATAATGAAGGGAATAAAAGTTTGGGAAATTGTAAAAGTCGTGAAGTTTGAGAAATGATGCAACGCTCCTGAAATAACATTTAGGAGATATAAATTACATTATTATGCACCAACTCTGCCTTCTAGAGATATGAAGATAAACTGCTTCCGACGAGTAAAATGTTGTTAGCCCTATCCTGAAATATGGCAGATTGTAAAAGATTTCCGATTCCATGTTGTGATTATATAGAAATATACAACATTATTTTTTATATAAGATAAAAATATAGAGGTTCTTGGTCAATGTTATACAGGATTTATTTTTTTAGATATTGCGGTGGAACTCCTGTTTCCCTGAACTTGTATTTGTGGATATTAAAAATGGGATTATTGCATTTTCAGGCTTTGTTTTTGAGGTGTTGTAAATACAAAACTAAAGAAATAACCCTTTAAAAAAGGTCCTAGCTAATGTTGGATGTTTTTGTGGCTAGCTGATGAGTTTTCTTAAGGGACGGCTATATCTCTTTTTCTTGTTGATCTGCTCAATAAGAAATTCTCTGTTGTACATTGCACACCTATGATTTTCTCCCCCAAGACCAATTTAGTGTTTATATTTAAAAATCTGTTGAGGCCACTATCTTTAAGTAGAAAAAAAAAACCCAGTAAGTATGAAAAAAAGTGCCATTTGCCATCTTGGACTGGAAATGGGTAGGTCTTTGTTGGACTAGACTGATACACTGCAACTTGTCATGGCACAAGGTGATAGGTTATACTTGAACTGAACTTTTGCTGACTGTAATAATGATTTATGTAGAAGTAGCGGTGCTCTTTTTTTTATTCTCAGCGGAGTACAACACATTAAATTGAGCAGTAAAATCAAAAAGTGGTTGTAGTTGCAGGACATTGACCCCACTATTAGATATTCTGGATTTTAAAAGAAGTAACAAGTTGTTGGAGGATAGGGGTTGTTCACATCTCCTCTTAAAACTAAATGAACCAACAAAAGTTTGGTTTTACAAACTTAACAAAAGAGAGTAAGGAGGAAACTCTCACTGGATGTATATCTTTGTTTCACTTACCCATGTAGAATTTAATGTTTTTGTTTTTTAATAACTGTATGAAAAGCCTTAGGAAGCGTTTCTGAGCAGGGAATGAGAGGAATATTTTATTTATTTATTTTAAAGGAAAGAACCGACATTTAATCATTTGTGATCTAAACCTCCTGGTAGATTTCTTATAAATCCTATAACGTATAAAACGCCCAAAATGTAGTATAACATCAGTGTTGGAGGATAGCAAGATTTCTTGCGGGAAAGAAACAAACAAAAATCGTAATACCTCACCCAGTGTTTTCAGAGTTTCCTATTATAGCAAAGCTCTGCAGTATTTAGAACGAACCTAAAGATATGTAAATTCATTTTAAAAAATGTGATGCTTGTTTATTGTATATTGTAACGACTGTATTTTGCATGCCTGCCATAGTACCTTCTTTCACAGTGAATGAGAAAGTAAATTCCACAAATAACGCCACATCACTTTTGAGCTCGACAGTACTGCTCGATAGCTTAACTGGATGTATTCAGTGAACACGAGAGAAGGTATGTAGAGCAGGCCACAAATGTTTCACAGATATAAATAAGATTTTGCATACTGCCAGATTCGAAATTATGACAAGTTAGCATGATCTCAGCCATTTCACTTACTGTTTGTTGAATTAAAAAGTCGAATACTGTATTAGATTAAACATTTCTGAATTTAAAGCAAAAAAAAAAAAAGCCCTAAAGCATCCCATTCTTTCTCACTTTTTTTAAAAGTTGTTTTTCTAGAGTTGCTGTTTCTTTTAATGTATCTTATTTGATTACCCATAGGTCAAATAACTGAACAACAAAACCATTGATACCAGAAAGCCCCTAAAAAGCAGACATTGCAGTAAAAAATAAGTGTCATTAAAAATAATAATAATAATAATAATAATAATAATAATAATAATAATAATAATAATGCTTTTTCTTTTCAGTATATTGTGATTTTCATTGATTTACCCATTCACGCATATTTCCTTAAGTAAACCTGTACTTGTTGCTTGATTTATCAATATCTTTAGAGCTGTTGAGAGAATCCATTAACGGTTATTTATCTAACCCTATGGAACCCTGCTTGCAGCTTCCTTTGCATGCTTGTTGTTTCTCTGTAATTATCTTGATAGCGGTAAAGGGCTGGTTTTATAAATAACATTGTTTATTGTGACATTTTGGCTAAGGCTTTATTTAGATATTGGGAGTAGCAGTTTTGGAAAAGTATTAAAGATTCACAGAATTGTGTAGCACTTCTTTTTGTTATATGATATAATATATTTCATATTTGTCCGATGTCGAAACCTCTGAGGATACTGTAAGTACAATATACTGTAACCTAGCAGTGTGATTTCTCTGAGAGGTGGATTGTAAATGTGATCAATGTCAAGGGTGTTGGGGTTTTGTCTGATGCCCGTCACAATGACTGACTACTTCTCAGTTTTGCCACAGTTGGTCCTTTTTGATGGACACATCTTTAATTCTAGGGCAGATATTGTTCATATGCAGTTCACATCAGCATACCCTGCTGGAGTTAAGCTTGAAGTTAGACCTGCCTCATGAGAGCACAATTAAAGGTTTGTTGTTTACAAATGAATTAATGAAGTCGGTATCTATCTAAAATCACACATCAAACTTCTGATTATTGCCCTTAGAAGTGCCTCATCAGGGAACTGATTAAATGAAAGAGTTAAGCCCGCCGCACACAAGCCGCCCCGACTCATCTCAACTGGCTGTACACAATCTGGTTGAATCGTAGCAGTGTGCATGCCCTTAAAACCTAGATTATCCAGATTTCAGTCAGGATGTTTTCACATTTGAAGATTATATGTTGAATCTTTTTCAGTTTTCGTTCAGATGTGATCAGTCAGTCTGTCTGTGTGCGGTGTTTGCCGACCAAGACTGACTGAGACCGATTAGTCATAAGGATGTCAATCAATGGTGAAGCATGTTTAAGTGACATGGCTTGTCATGTGACTTGTCATACAAGATGGCGGAATAATGGACAAAAGATAGTGAATATGGGCTCGTCCAAATGTGGACCAATAGTCCATGTTTGTACGATTGCATTGCTTATTAGTCTACTGGCAACCTATATTTTCTTACTGCACTAAAACAGAAGTAACCGGTGTGTCGATCTCCAATAGGTCACAAATCACAAGCCCCTATATCCATACGATGAGAAAAAAACAAAACACTGCCTGAAATGTTTGCACGGTGTAAATGGTCAATAGCTAAATTAATAGGCCAAGCGCTTCTTTTTGGTTGCCTCGCAGTCGCTGTCTCCACTGTCTAATCAGCATACGATGCCATGCATAATGTGAGGGTCGCTAAGTTAATAAAATAATGTGTACAGGGCAGTATTAATTAAATTTGCATACATAGTAATCGCCAGAATCTAGTTGTGGTCAGTCTGATTCAGTCTTAGCAGTGTGCGACTCCCATTCGGGAAAAACTCAATTGTGACGTCAAACCACAACTGATCGCGGAATCTGTGAGATGAGATGAGTCTGTGGGGTTGGGGATGTGTGCGGCGGGCTTTAGACGCACACTGGAAGACAGAAACAGAATAAAAAAAATAAAAAAAAACTGCTCTTTCAGGCAAGTCAAAGTATAAAATAAAAAAGAATATTAAAGGGTCATGGGCAGGTAACGATACAGAACAGCTGTGCTTCAGATAGTTTGCCAGTCCTCGTTCCTCGTCTCTTCCCAAACGTATTGCAGCAAGAGGGGTCGGGTTATCTGTGTTACTTTTTTTCCCTGATATATTTAGCAGTTTTTGAAAAGGAGCCCGCAGCTTTGTAACATGTCGGCATCATGTAACAGTGTTTAGCAAATTGATTTGCCTCACTTGGACGTCAGTAAATGGTTATGATTATGCTTTATTAAAATCAAATGGCAGTGGTTATGGTTCTCATTAACAGATTTGTTTGTTGTCAGAGATGTCAAGTTTAGCACGAGAGTAAATTAACATGTTTTTATTGAAAAACAGCTACACAAGGAGTGCCATTAGTCAGGGTAGAAAAAAGTTTTACAGCCGTTTTAATAAACTATGCTTTACCTGATAGACCTCATCCTCCCTTCATCAGTGCTAAACATTGCTATGAGGGGTGGATCCTTGGTTGTCAATCTTTTCAAAATGACAGGCACTTGTTTGGGTAATGAATGCAAGGTTGATTTCCGACTGAAAAACACATCATACATTTGGAATCTACTTGTGCTTTGCAGGGTGCATGGGTGTTGATTACAAAGGATAGAAACATAGTTCAAGTCAATATTTAGAATGAGAAATATGGGATGATTTGTAGTTTAAATTGAAGTCTGCTGTCAGGGAGTTTCTTGCATTTCGAGACTAGAAAATAACAAGAAAATTACACACATAAAAAAAAAAAAACTGATATGATGTCTTTTTTTCTTTTGCCTTTCTTTCTTGCTTATCATTCTTAAGCAGCTGTCTGATGGATTGCCAGCATAACACAATGAATAGCGGGCAACATTGGGAACATTTTTTGGTTGAATTGTGTCACATTATATATATATTACAGAGAACAATTATACCCCTTCTCCACTGGCACACCCGACCCGTGAGGGCTCGGGACTGTACGGGTACCGGTGGTTCTCCACTGGCTATTTGTTGAGCCGAGCGAGAACCAAACCGTGAAATTCCGGCATCACAAGACACCTGATTCTGTTTCCGAGCCAAATCATGCCAGGGGCGGGGTTAAGGATTTTTGTCATTACGTTGCATCAGTTGGTACACCTCCGAAAGACAAACAACAAACAACGTGGCAGGCAGCGAGTGGGATGAGAGAAGAGTACGGTCTTGGGACGCTGAGGAAGTGCAGGCTCTAGTTTTATCTGTGGGCAGATAGAAGTGATCAGGAAGATCTGCAGTCGTGCGTCAGAATTGAGAACGTTTTATGCCCGAATTTCCGACGATTTGAAGAAAATGGGCAAAAACCATGGTTACGGTACCCTTAACTCACACACTCAAAAAAATTCTACCATTTATTCTATTAATTTTTGAACACCATTTGTTTGTGAATCTTTTGGCAAACCTGAGTTAATTTAATAAGAATAATTAATAACAACTCTCTTTCTTTGCATATACCAGCGTTTTTCTTGACAGATGCCATTCTCCTAATTTGACATCTTTATTTCAGCCTTATTACAGTAATCATTTGTCATAATGTGAAACAAACACACAATGTTTCATAATATTAATAACCCTTTTCATGTTTACAGAGAAAACACTTGTTTGTAGCTTATTGATCCCAGAATCTCATCAAGCAGCTTCTTGGTTAGGGGACAATGTAAGTTATGCTAACTGAGTTAAGATAGATTTATATAAACGTACTTAAATGATTGCCACAAATTCATTAACTAGAATTATTTTAACCTGCTGAAATACACACGGTGTGTGTCTGTAAATGTAGCGTGCGGTTAGAAAAAGAGAAGAAATCTATTATAGTATGTGCCAAAGATGCTTAAAATTCCTGTGCATATTCTCTTTTTCCAGTGTTTTCAGACATAGTTTTGTCCAAGAAATTTCTGCTCAGTGTTTTTGAAGGTGTATGCTATGCACTGTACACATGTAATTGTATGTTATGAATTTTCATCTAAAAAATATATATATATATATATATATATATATATATATATATATATATATATATATATATATATATATATATATATATATATATATATTGTAATGCTAATGAAAATACCTTGCATTTGGGAACTATTAGTAAGAACCTGTAGCATGCTGTAGATGAACCAACCTAAAACATTTGAACTGACGTGATGATAATAATTTTAGTTAAAAAACAAACTAATCGCAGATAAAGGCAGTGTAGTTTTTAAAGCTCTGATTTCTCAAGTGGAAGACATAGCTGAGTATTACAGTTGGTCATTATATTTTCTTGCTGCCACTGAAAGCTGACATTTTTACAAAGTGACAAGTTTCCAGTTTGATAAATCAAATTCATGCAAAATAATATGTGCCCCACTGTCATTGATGCTGTAATGCAATGCAATGTTTAAATGATATTCTGAGGCACGATATTCAAATTTGATCCGATTAGCAATGAATGTATTTCTAATCCCAGTCATTCAGCATACTGTAGCAGCAGTGTAACAACTTGCTAACGGAGAGAGCAATATATCCTGGGCAAGGTTTATAACATATTGACAAAACAATTCTTCTGCTTTATAGACACTTAATACCTGTAAATCCTTAGGATATTAAAATTGTACAAAGCCAAGAATGGTTAGAATCGTGCTGGTAGTATTTTGTGAAACTAAGAGTAAAGCATTTATGAATGTTTCCATTTTTAGTTCTTTTTAGATTACATTAATTTAATGTGGGCATCTTTTTAAAATATCAAACTACTGGCAATCCCAAGACTTGTTTGTTATCAATGTTCTGTTTATTGTGATTGATTCATCAGCACGAAAATCTTTAGTTTGCAATTAGCCTGTCAATGACTTATTGATAGAACAAATGCACCATTGTCATGGATTGTCCCCCTTACCGATCTGTCCACATATGGTTGGTTATCCTTAGGCTTGCTACTATTTGATTTTCATTTTTTTGTCAAATCGACGATTAATATTGAAGTTTATTTTTTAAAGAATTTACCATTTTTTTCGATCAGTCGGTCTTGATAATTTTGACATTCATTTAAACGAATGAGAGCATTCTAGCGCTGCTTCAGCCAACAAGATCTGTCAGAACAGGATGAAATGACTGATGGTGAAACTACACTAGCCTATTAAAGGACCATTGAGTTGACTGACAGCGACCCCTAGCCATTCAGAGTGGAATGGAGACGGGACAGACATCAAGTACATAGGACAAAAACTACACAGACTAGAGATGATTTCTAAATTATTATTTTTGGTAAGAAAAAAAAATAGCGAGTGGTTTTACTGACGTCTAGCCTATATAAATTTATTTCAGTTTTACTCATATTTTTGGGGGAATTCAACGTTTAATGAGCTTTACCAATTTAAAATGGAAAAGTAGCAAGCCTAGTTATCCTTATTGTAAAATCAATTGTATTGTAGTTATCCTTATTGTAAAGTCAATATATAACATTTTCTCTTTTCAATGATCAGATGCATGACCCAAGTGTATGACAACATCATTCTTCGTTATCAGTACGTGAATAAAACATGTAATACATTTTATGTGTTTAAAATTGCAGTCTTAAATGTCATTGTCTGGATTCTCTGTATCAAAATCTTCAAACAGTGCAGAGCATAGCTGTTTGTGTGTGTGGTTTTATATTCCCAACTCTACCACCTTATCTGACCTGCCCCTTTAGCTCTATATGAATCAAGTTTTGTAGAATTCATTTGTAGACTGTAAATATTGTCGTTCAGACTAACATTAGGTGGTAAAGTGCCTGAGCATAGCGCTGATTCGCGATAAGGTAAACTGTGCCATGGCGAGTTTTCTTCTCCTCCACCCACGGGAGTGCTGGACAAGGATTTGAACCAGAGCTCCTGATTGAATGACTGTGGCTTTACTCCGATCCCTCGCTTTTGTTATGGCAGTTGTGAAACAGCTTCCGGGAGCATGGCACCAGCAAACTTTAAATATGTAAACAAATGGATATAGCAAGTGCTAAAAAGGAAGCCCAACATAAGTAACATTGAAATTTAGAATGCTAATTTAGCTTTATGTTGAATATAAAGACTAAATGCTAAGCAGAACACCGCAATGAATGAATGGATGGAGTAATGTCAACATTTGCACTGACCATTTAAAAGTACAACCAGGTATGTTCCTTGTTTTGAACAATTTACAGGTTATTGAATAAACCAAGTAACTTGAACAAATAAATCTCGTCTTGGACATTGTTCGTACACTTTATGAACCCGGCCGCCTCTTCCGAAGAGTGAACCTAAACTTTACCGGCTTCCACTTTTTATGCTGTCTGCTGTAGTCCACATACATATTTGCCTTTTATTCTTTTTCGGGTATTCGAATACTCGAAAATGATGGCCCCTGTGTATTTGAATAGGAAACTATTAAAAATTCCCATCCCTAATGTACAGTATATAAACACTTCCCTGATAATCTCCATTTACAGCTGTTTACGAGATAGGGCATTGATTATGCTTTGCATCTCAAAATCCAGTTCTGTTTCCAAATCTTTGTGTAAAATGAAAACAAGGCATTCATACCCATCAATACTACAACACCTCTATTCACCAATCCACAATAGGTAGATAGAAGTTTGAGGTGACCTGTCCAGTCTCAGAATCACAAACCAGTGGTGGGCCAATGATATGAGCTTGACCGAAATCTCCTGGGACTGTGTCGTGTATGAACTGTATGTACCTAGTCTATGATTGATTGGCAGCGAACTGAATCGTTAAGAGTTTCTCTTCTCTTATTCTTTGAACAGACTCCTGCTGAACAGGTCAAAGCTAGACTACAGATGGTCCTCCAGGCTGCAGGTTGGTGTTTTATTTTTTTTTTAAACAGTGTGGGAAGTGGAGAACAGATCAACTAACATGGGGGTGGAATATGTTAATCTATACAGCCATGTACAATAAACACACAGAACTTTTATTTCATGAATACCAGCCATCGTTATTCATTGGACCCTCAAAGTTCTTGATTGGAGCGTGTTGGATTCCCCACAGCAATGCCAATTCATTTCCATGCATTTGCTTCAACACGAGTGGCTCTGTGTTTCACTTTTGCTCTTTCTTTTCCAGCACATGTTTAATCCAGATGTATACTAACAAAATAATAAACACTTTGAAAAAAAATATCTGTACAATAATGCACATAATCAGAAACACATTAGCACCATTTACTTTAAACTAACCTTCTGGGATTCCTGTTACAGAGGAGCTTATATAAAATTGCAGGCAATTAGGGAGGGAACCCGCAAGTTGATTTGTATTTACTATTCGTTAGTTTCACTTGCATTCCATTCATGTACAGTGAGTGTATACAACTGATGCCATTACTAAGTCTATAGAAATAAAATATTGAATAAGGCTCGGTACCATATTGCAGATTTTGGAGCTGCCAATGGAACTTTGCATTAATAAAGGGGCGATGTCATTGCTTAAATAAATTTCTCATCAGGGCTGGGGTTGGAGTGAAGGTCGTTATAACAAAGTCATTCTGTTAATTCTGGTCCTCAAGATCCATTCTAGTCTTGTTTTTTGTTCCAGTCAGTTTCTAAAGTAGTTTTAAGTGATCAAGTTCAATTAACTAATGTAGGACCTGCTTCCAATAAAGACCTGAACTGGAATGGATCTCAAGGGCCAGAGTTTTGCACCACTGTGTTTAGTCATACCCAGCTTATATTCCCTAGCTTTGTGTTTTGTCATCCTTTCCTTTCCCCCGCAGCAGCGCTACATGTAGTTTGTATTAACTTTGAATTTATTATTCACAGTTTTCGTTTTTACTGATACATACACTGCTGTTTATATCTGAGGTTGCATCATTAGCTTATGTTGCCTTTCTATCAGTTGTTCAATTATTTCAATGAACTCTCCTGTGGCCATTATGGCAAATAAAACATTTTGTGAATTGTGGCAGTCTGGTTCCGGGGGTGAGAAGCACACAATGCCGTTTAAGCATGTAAAGAATCATCTTCCTACAGGGACTGAAGGAAATCACTGTTGTGTCAAATAGAGGAGTTTCTAATAAAGTAGCAATATCATTGTATTTGTCCTACATGGCTTGAGGATGAATGTGTTGAAATGAATAAATACAATTGCTATACTATATGAGTGAGGCTCCATCACGTGTTGTTTCAGTCTTCCTCTAGTAGGGATAAATGCATTTCACTCCATTGTATTATGTGTTCAGCATTCTTGTTCCAAAATACAGCTGGCTTCCATAAACTCATTAAAATAAAGTCAATACTGGTAATTGTTTTTAAGTTTTTAAATGTAAACATTATTTTTTCCAACATTTTAGGAACATGATCAGTCCCTTAGGTCTTGCAGAGTGCCGCCCCTAAGTAATAAATGTGTGCTCCTATCTTGGTTAACATTCACAATATTTTCAATAACAAAACAAAAACAGTCTCATATTTCATGATTTAAATTGTATATATTACTCGCTGCATCTTTTGAAGTGTATAATTATAAAACAGATGTGACAGCCTGAAGCTCAAAAAGCACAATTTGTTTATACTGCTCACAGCTGTCACCCTCCATTTTTTAATTTCACAGTTTGAAAATTTGTTAAAGGTACCCTGCATTATATATCATCTCAGTCCAGAACCTATGGTATTTGAAAGGACATTTTAAACATATGGCACCTTCATTAAAAATGCTATTGAAATCCTCTACAGAACAGTCCCTCTACACAGCATTTGTTACCCAATTCCTCAGTGGGAAGAAGGATTTACTACACATTTCCATCTTTAACTAATTTACCTATGATTTCACCACAGTTGTTTTGAAATATTGACTTGAGTAATGCATGTTTATACAACATTTTTATTCTTAGTTTAGATCAACTCTGGTGTAAACTGTATTAAGTTACATCGTCTCGTTCTATCCGATGGGCAGAGTAACAGAAAAATTAAAAATAAAAGCATCTGCCACATAGTTGAAATGAACAGTTTGTTTAAAAGGGATGCCCTACTACACAGAGCTGTGCTGAGCCCCCGTCCTAAGGCTTTTTGGCAGGTGCTTAAAAAAACTTCAACAGCATGATTAATTTCTTGCAAAGAGGCTGTTAATGGAAGAATGACATAAAACAGTCCTTTAAATGGCAGTCTGATAATGAGAAGGCCGCTAAGGGTACTAATACATTTTTAAAACCGTGACTCAAGCGAAGCAGCAGCCAGGAGCTCCTCGTTTCGAATTTCAGCTCAGTCACTGCCTGACTGCCAGACCCCAGGGAAGTCGGTACACCCTATAGCCTGGAGTCTGCAAGCATTTTCAGGCTTAAAAGAATGAGCACCTCACTTCGGCTGTCCTAGGAAAATACACCAGCACACACTCCTGATAGTCTTAATTGGTGCAAAGAATGTACAAAGTGAAGTATTGACAGTGCTGAGTGTTTCAAAGTTTCTGCCATTGAACCTTGTTTCATTATTCTAAGGACAGTGCAAGAGCGTTTTATTTAAGAGCGTTGCTCTTTATTTTCATTGCTGGAGTACTTCTAAGGAAAGCCAATTAAACAGCTGTGTGGGTGTGCAGAGATTTGTAACTGTTTTGACTATCTAAGCTAATTAAAAAAAAGAGACTTGTGTCATTAGGAGCACCAATGTTGATTTTTTTCAAACACACTGTGCTGGCAGTGTACTAGCCCAGCCCTCTTTGGATGAAGGCTAATTTACAGAGGTATCGTCACTTAGCTGCGGGGCAATTTGTAACAGTAATAAAGTGCTATCTACTTCCTGTATTGCAATTACTGTATCCTAATATTTTGGAGGAATACAGCCACAAGCCCCCAGTTATTATTAAAGCACAAGTTGAGTTATTGGTATTTGAGATTTAATCTTTTCTCGGCTGTTGAGCGTTTTAACATTCTTCTTAGATTTGTTGTATTTTTTTGTACAACGGGCATTTAATTTATACATACATAATTATTTAATGATTTAATCCTGTTTTTTTTTTACAAAATATGATTATAATAAATGTACAATTTTATTAGGAAGGTAAAAGAAATGTAATATAAAATAACAACATTGTGCAGCCATTCTAGTATTTTTTTTTTTTTTACACGAGCAGATGTTAAACAAGAGGTTGTTGAATGTTAATCTTGCGACAGCGGTGTGGCTAAGCCTGTCTTATGTAGACTTGCATGCGGCCTGACCGTCTCCACTTCTATTCTCGGTCTCCTGAGATGCTTAAAGCCGGCCCCTTTTCTTTTTTTTGTCACTCTATATGGACTCTCTCAAGTCAGTATAAAGCAGATCATCCCTCAGCTAAAGCTCTTCAGCTTTTGTTATTGGGCTCTGTAGGCCTGTAATTAGGCCTCCTGGCAGGCCTTGCAGGCCAGTTAATGGTCATATGGGGTTTGTGGGAGGCAGACTGGCTTTATATAAAAGCATTGTAGTGATATGTTTATGGGTCACTTCCTACCAGGCCTGTCCTTTGTCCTTGTGCCCCTCAGGCTGACAGGAATAAGGTTCCCTTGACCATGGACAGCTCAGTTTGCTGCTCGCAATCCATTCAGATAATCCCCAGTGTAAACAGAGGATTTAGCTGAGCTTCTGTCACTAGCTCCCCAAACCACTTGTGTCTGCACTTTACTTCTCCACTCTCCTTCAGAGATGTTTTTTTTAAAATTATTATTACTATATATTTTACAAGTCTGGGGTAACTGTTGGTCTGTGAATGTACTGAAAATGTTTAACTGTCTAAAAAGGATTTTTAAGTGGTGATCAGATTTATTATTTATTGCCTTTTTTTTTTACCTGCAATTTGAACAGAGCTACTGTATTTCAAGGTCTTCCAGTTTGACAAAAAACAAGCAAACTATGAACCAAAAGTTGTTAGAAATAATTATGGCTGAGCAGTTTGAAATTGTATTAATTTATTAAAGTTTTTTATCCACCACCCACCCCAACCCCCCCACCCAAAAAAAAAGAAGAAAAAAAAATGCAGATTACTTAATGAGGACATTTTGTGTGACATATGTTCGTTATATTTGTGATAATTCACTTATGAACCAAAAAAAGAAAGAAATAAGCAATTGTGTTTTGACTACTACTTGCACAGTAAATAGAAAAGCATTAAGTGATCTGAACTCAGCAGGAGACTGAACTTCAAAATGGCCCACAACAGATGTGGCTGAAGAGACCACATACATAGACTGTATCATTTTACTCTAGTGGAATTAATGGGATCATTCACTACTTTTGGAGGCCTGCTTTTATTGTGGGAGCTGTTAAGTTAAATAAGATGCTGTTTCATTTTCTTAATCTGGAAGTAGGAAGATACCGAGAATGGCAGGTGGCTGCAAATGGCCAGTGTTTAATTTCCTCTCTGAGTCGTTGCCGTTACTCTGTTGTATGTAAAAGATTTCCCCTAATGCTTGTTAAGATTTTTTTTGTTTTAACAATCAATAACCACTGTTTGTAAGTGTGAAAATGATATGCCTGCATTTAAAAAACAAGATAGGTTTCTACGGTAAGTATACTAATAAATAAGAAACTGAGGAGAAGGTCAAAGTAAACGTGCACCCTGCTTTTACACACTGCACTGATGTCAGCTGGCAGAATACAAGCTCACTGACATTACCCTTTCTTGCTGTGAGCTTACCCTGTACAGAAACTTGATGCGTCGTCAACACATCTTGTTATTTGTCAACCTGTAACTAGGTTAAACAGAATTCAAATGAATATAACCATATTGCATGCAGTATTAACAACTTGTTTTTATTCATCATTTAATACAGTGGCTGCAGTTGCCTCACTTTTTTTTTTTTAATCACCATATCATCTGTAAGCAAAAGGGAAGATGCATTTCAAAGTTGGATTCATTTGCTGAGCACACTTAAAAAAAATATTTCCTCCCCCCCCAAAAAAAACAAAACACCACATGTTTCTGATGTCTGAAAAAAATCCATACCCAACACTGTTCTTGCTCTCCCGGTTTGTGTTGCTGTTGGAAGAGCCTTTCTTCTTTTAACATACCTAATTGTTTGGGGCAGTCTATAATTCAGGTGAGCAAGGTGTATGCTTTATTACTTCACAGTTTCAGTCTGAGGTTGTAATTATGTGTGACTAAAGACTAAACAGTTCCACAGTAGAGCAAACAAGTCTTTCTAAAATGAACATAATACCCCTGTTAGGTTTCATAAAAGAGCAACAAAACATTTCGCTGGTGTCTCAGATTCAATCCTTACACGGTATATTGTTTGTGACCTAAAAACTGGCATTCTTTAGTGCGATACAGTAGGCTCATCAAATGTAGTCTATTACAGTGTTTGAAGTATTTCATTACTTTAATTTAGATTTCCTATTACTTATTGATAGTTAAAATAATTGTCCAAAAATAATTAGTACATGTTGTTGTTTTTTATTATTGTTTATCTCCAGATGTATTTAACTTTAATAAAGAAAGTTGTTTAACCTTTTTTCCAACAATGTATATTCTTTCTCTGAGATATAATCCAAAAATAAATAACTAAATATATATACAATACTGTTCTGCTAGTACTATTAATTTTAGTAACAACTTAAACTATATTTGTAATGCTGGCAGGAAAAAGTTAATATAAAAAAACTTTATTTTTAATGGGCTCCCGAGTGGCGCATCCGGTAAAGGCGCTCTGCGTGGAGTGCAGGATGCGCCCTATAGTCTGGATGTTGCCGGTTTGAATCCAGGCTATTCCACTGCCAACTGTGGACAGGAGTTCCCAGGGGGCGGCGCACAATTGGCCGAGCACCGCCAGGGGTGGAGGGTTTAGGTCGGCCAGGATGTCCTCGGCTCACCGCACACCAGCGACCCCTGTAGTCTGGCTGGGCGCCTGCGGGCTTGCCTGTAAGCTGCCCAGAGCTGCGTTGTCCTCTGATGCGGTAACTGAGGTGGCTGCATGGCGGGCCTGCAGTGTGTAAAAGAAGCAGTCAGCTGACGGCACACGCTTCAGAAGACAGCATGTGTCTGTCTTTGCCCTCCCGAGTCAGCGCAGGGGTGGTAGCGGTGAGCTGAGCATAAAAATAATTGGATATTACAAATTGGCGAGAAAATAATAAAAAAAAAACAATTAGCGACTACTAAATTTAAAAAAAAAAACAACAACTTTATTTTAATTTTTTTTATGGGAACTTTTTTTCTGTTGGCATTTTCCAAGCAGCAGCTGGTGACTGCTTGAAACAGTCCATTAAAAAGTATGCTTGAATTGAAAGTGGAATTTATTTATTTTTTTAACTAATAATGGCTTTTTCACATCTGTGTTTTAAGCCACATGGTTTAAAAACTTTCTCCTTGTTTTTTGTCTCTCAATATATAAAATTTACATAACAGAAAAAAAATATATTTTTAATTTGCAGTTTTCCATAATGTTGCAGCATATGGTATAAATGATTTTGATGCAAATGTATGTGCTAATTGTTTGCAGCTGAGTCTTACAGACTAGCTATTGATGTTAAATGAAAGCACATTTGCAATCACCTTAATCACCTTTGCTAACCATTTACTGTTAAGTAAACTTTGCTAAGTAATTTAATTATCTAGTTGTGTGTGCAGTAGATCCCGGGCTGTTTTTTATACAGTATAAACTGCATGTGGAAGACATTTCCTGATGGCATAGGAAATTATTCCAAGAGGAAGTTTTTACTCTGTTAAGTAAATAGGTGTTTTTCACACCTCAGTTACTCGGGTACTTTGGGGAAAAGGTTGAGCCTTTCAAAACCCTGCATAATGCCAGTTGAATAATCTGCTTGTAATACCAAAACACAAAATATGTATGCAGCAAACAGCTTAATCATATTTAACATAAAATGTTAGCAATATTTGTATACACTTGCATTGCAAAAGTACTCCTGTTTAATTACAGCAGCACCAATGTATAACATACAGGCTAATAGTCTCTGCTGCTAAATGTACTTATTTTACTTACCCCTGTACAACGGAATTATTTTGCTGTAAAGAACAACACACATTCCAGTTGGTTTGATGTTCTGTACTTACACATTTATGTTCAACGTTTTCTGTTAGAAAGGCACACCTTCCTCATTAAAGATTGAATCACTACCGAGGTAGGTCATAATATTTAATTCCCTCTGAATATTGTAAATTCTAACCCTTTATGATGGGCTCATATCATACCAGTAAAAATCTACATAGCCGCTGGTGATATTAATTCAGTTTAAAATCTTTTTAACAAAATGGCTTTGAGCTGTTCTGATTTGTCAAAAGAAAATCAGACTTAAGTGTTCCAATTTTAATGCACTAAATGTGTAAGCCCCAATTATCATTTTTTTGGGGGGTCTCTACTGGGCATCTATCTATGTGGTATAATCTTTATACTTAATATTAGAAATAAGGTAAGATACAAATTGGAGTGTGATACGCTTTGACCTTATAAATAACCTTTGCCCACTATGTTTTAATATGCTATAATTCTGTTTAACTAATTTGTTTTTTCTGCCTCATGCCTTTCATTTTTTCTGCTGAAGTGATATCCAAATGTTGCACCAGCTCCTATGCTGATTTATTTAGAGGGCAACTCATTTAAATTGGTGTAATAAAAACCCCTTTGTTTTAGTTAGTGTTGGAACATTTATCATCACTTTATTTAATATGAGGAAATAATTGTGCCATCCCCATTCCTAATGGCTATATTTGCTTGTGTTTTCTTTGTTGATCGAAATGAATGAAATTAGAATAAACAACCTCCAAGTCATTTGTAATCAAGGACTGATTAATGGAGTTTGGTTTCATAGCCATTATTCATTCAAGAACACCTGATATCCTTCCCATAAACAAATTGTGTTTGTCTAAATTAAGAAATTAAATGAAGCATTTGATGAGTTTATGATTGACCCTTCTAACTCAGAGCCCATTAGTCAATGTCGTTATCATACAAAACTATTTGACTAATGTACTGTCAAAAGAAGCATGTGGATTTATTATAGTTTCTGATTAATGCGTACCCTGCGCCAAACTAGATTTTATTAATTTTTTGATTCTCATCCCGGCAGTCAAAGAGGACGTTCGTCTTTGATGAAATGTTTTATGCCCTTGCAGATTGAAAGGTGATTATGAGCTGTTGACTTGCATGAGTCTCTGTAGCAGTTGAAAAGTATTTTATGTGGATATTTAATGAATTTTTCTGAGCGGCAGCAAATTAGGTTGCATAAATGTGTCTCTGTGCTTTTGTGGGCTGAATTCTGAAAGAGGTAGACAACCTAATGATGACAACAGTGGATATGGACACCAAAGTTATAATGACAGTATAGCTGTTGAGAGAAATTGCTATGCGACATGGAATCAGTCTTCCAACCAATGTACATGTCTTATTTAAATTCAATGATTATATTTCGTTCATTCCTTTCTATTACGCTTGCCCATTTTCAGTAATTGTCTGTTTTTTAAGATGCAGTCCAAGTTGGGTTCTGCTGGCTGGGGAGTTTAAATTAGGACAATAGCAGAACACTAGTCCAACATAACACAAAAACCTGTAAATAACAGAGTTTTTTTTTAAAACTCTGTGTTGTACTCATAAAATTACATTGCTTTAGGACAATACTACTACAGGCAGTATTTATAAAGCATTAGTGTGGTTTTGTTTTTTTTACTACCTTCTTAGAGGTCATCCAAATGAGAATAAGGGGTCTGAACTTGCAAATGCTTACCAGAGTTATATTTTGTACTTAATGTACACTTGCTTAAACTCCAGTACATTCTTCCCTATTTTATAGTATCTGCCGTACAGAGTTAAAAATAACAAATAGGATCCAGACTTGTGCTTCTAATGACAGAAATGCTGTCTATCTGCAGATGCCTTATTAAGACTGCAGCCTAACGTGGTAAACCATTTCTAGCACAGATCTGCAGAGCTCCATCCAAACTCTCCTTGCAGGGGAGTGGCAAAGAGAAATAAACATTTTATTAGGGGGTTTTATAAGGCTTGAAATGTGTACCATGGACTTTGAAATAAACAATGAGACTACTTTATTTAATATGTTTTCATCCCAGGAAAGGAGTTTTATGGGAATTAATTTATGTTAAGCTGCATTTTTTTATTATTTTTATTTTTATTTGACTTCTTAAGAAAAAAAATGTTCTTACAAATTGACATCTGTGAGACATATGTTTTAAGTTATTACACTTGTGGCCAGGGCTTAGAACAGATGCTTCAGATATGTCTACCTGCAAGGGCCCTTTTCAGATAAAAACATTTGTCACTTTAGCTAGAGTGCAGTTTGGGTTCAAAAGTCCATAACCGAGATTATATCAGGAATATACAACAGGAGCAGGTAGATTAAAGTGAATAACCCACAGGAGGCTGTCCAGTCTCGTAAACCATCTAGCTGAAGGCTCGTGTCTTATGTAGATTTGAAGCGTAGCGGTGAATGATACAGCACTCCCATAGTTTGTCTAAGGAGGGTCTGGGACATTAAAAGCAGCCATGGGTGACCTTTTTATTTGGCATCCTGGGACATCAATAACCTTAATATACATATCCCAGTCAGACCAGTCATGTCAACAGAGCAAGAACCTGCTCTGCACTTACAAGTGCTAAATTGAAACTTGCTAATAGACTGCTTGATAAATGATTTTGAAGAAAAGACTTGCTCTTTCATGTTATGTCTTCATGTCAAGTATTGAGAGGGTCATGTTGACTTGAAATATGACTGCGTTTAGCTTATCTCCTGAATTTTGAAAACCATATAGGAGGCAAGTCATATATGGACTTGCAAGTGCTAACGTACCCTCAAAGATAATAACCAACCCATAACTCACTATCTCAGATGCATATCTCAGCCTTCCTTAAGGAATAAGACACGCTAAACACTTCAAAGCCCATTGTTACTGACTGAGAAGCGCAGGTTTAAGATGGTACAGTAAATTACTGCTTGCCAGGGTTCTATGATTTCAAATGATTAAAAATCAGGTGGTGATTTATCATGCACGCATTTATCATATCTGACGTGCCTTTTTAATTTTCTTTTTAATAACTGGAGTACAATATTCACTATCACTACATTTCCTGTTGACTTTTTCACAACTGTTTTTGCCACAATGTTATTTCATGCACATGCCATGTAAATGCATGTATAATTATACCGGTAGAAATCCCCAGTGAAGATTAATTTTCATTGAAAATGTTTGTACACAAAGATGTCGGCTTGTTTCAGAATGAGGTCTCCGCAGATGTGGTGTCATTTTTCACTTCATTCATTTTAACGTAGATTAACACAGTTGAAGTTATATAGGGCTCTGTTATTTGAAAAAGTATTTTTGTTTATCCTCCTTTTGTTAAATCTTGGTCAGTTTCTGTAACTGGTGTGGCAGTCGTAGTTGCTGGATGGTTAAGTAATGTAGATTGAGTGAAAACATGTACAGATAATTATCTGAATTTTCAGATCAACTGAAGTCTTTAGTGACTAAATAAACCCTGGAGCACTAATACTGTGTTTTATATGGGCATATTCCACTTTGAATAAAGCTCTCAATTACTGAGCACTTCTAAGTCCTGTCAAGGAGTCTTGTGACGTTAATGGAATCTTTATAACCTTTTTAACTTGTTGTATCTCTAACAGAGCTAGACAATAATGGCAACATGCTTGCCTGTGGCAAGTAAAAACTCATTTTGAGCCAATAATAGCTATTTACTATTTAGATGGCCTGGAAATAAAATTTGCGGGAATGTGATTTTGCTGGAAAAATTACAAAGTGATTGAATTATTTTCTTTAATGGACTGGAACAGCTTGTAATGACTGCTGGTAAGAGTTACATGGCTAATACCTAGCTACTGTGTTTATTGGAATACAGGTTGGCTTGGTGTATATTAGAGGATAAGGGGGATGAACACCTCGCAATGCATTATAATCCCTTACATTACTTTAAACCCATGGGGTTACAGACCAGGGATTTATGTCACTATTTCTTTGCCAAGGTTATTGGTTAAAACCCTAAACAACCGTGTATTGGAAGCAGTTTATCCAGAGATAATGGATAGCCAGGATTCAGCAGTGTGGAGTAGTGGTTAGGGCTCTCTTGACCGGAGGGTCGTGGGTTCAGTCCCAGGTGGGGGACACTGCTGCTGTACCCTTGAGCAAGGTACTTTACCTAGATTGCTCCAGTAAAAACCCAACTGTATAAATGGGTAATTGTATGTAAAAATAATGTGATATCTTGTAACAATTGTAAGTCGCCCTGGATAAGGGTGTCTGCTAAGAAATAAATAATAATAATAATAATCTTTATGTTTTATGAGGAAACAGCAGTTCACATACTTATAACATTTTAATCTGCAAAATTAATCTCCTAATTGCCTGAATTTAATATTCACAGATCGTAGAACTAGATCTGCAGTACTTGGTAGCCTTATACCTGCTAGAGTGACTTGGGCACCTCTGAATTTAACTGACATACTTAGTTTGCCTAGCCATTCACAATTTGGAGATTCCTTTATTAGTTTAAGAAGCATTAGGCCATGATGGCACAGAAGGTATAATCATGCCTTATTGCAACTTGAATGGGATATGACAGAGACAAAGCATCCCAATCCCACATTCATGCATCCCATTGGTTTGCCTTTTGAAGATAAGAGCGAGTTGTCACTTCGTGTTGTGCAGTTAATTAAAAAAAAAAAAAAAAAAAAAAAAAAATATATATATATATATATATATATATATATATATATATATATATATATATATATTTTGTCAATCTGTATTTTTTAATATATAAAAGACTCAGATACTGTACTGAAGTCTACTGTATATGTCTTATTCATTTGGCTCATATTTTATAAGCCATTGAAACCTTCCATTCTCTCACATTCCCACTAGTTCATGTTGTGAACAGGAGGTAACCAGTTTTGCAGTACAGTAATTTCTCAAAATCACTGCTAAATGTTTATTGTAGATAGGAATGCAAATTGAGATGGGAGGGAGAGCAGAGAAAGCAGCTTGCAAGGTTATTCAAGCTTGGGCGGACATACCCACACCACACCACACCGCATATATAAATACATGAATACACCTGCCTGTTGCTAGTCCCTATTCATGGTACACAGGTGGCACTGTCAAATAGTCCCCAGTTTTGAGCTTAATTACTAAGAAAGGAGTCTCTTGGTGCCAAGTGGTAGAGTGAGGCAGGGCGTTCACAACGAAACAGTGTAGCAGATTGGAGTGGTCTCAGGGCACTAATCCATGGGTAAATTAGCCAGCAGGCCCTCTCCAGATGAGTTCTACAACAGGTTGCTGCCGTTTGGGCGTAAGCAATGAGGACAGCTGAGGGAATAGGGAGTAAGTGTGGCAGCAAGTCGGGGGTGGTTCACATCACATTGACATTGAAGAGGTTCATTGTTGTTACTACCAGACAGCCTTTTGGTGTAAAGTAGGTTATCCTAGTACCAGTTTTCAGTAGTCTTAGATTTCACATCTGTTCGCAAAAAACATTTCTCTCCGATTTGTTATGAGATTTCCTGCTTCCACAGCCCCCTTTTGAAGCTTAGTCAGGCAGCTTTGAGATCCTGTACCTACAGTGGTTTGCAGAAGTATTCACCCTCTACCAATAATGTCATCGTTAAGAAGTGGAAGATGCATCTTCAAAAGGCAAACCAATGGGATGCATGAGTGTGGGATTGGGATGCTTTGTCTCTGTCATATCCCATTCAAGTTGCAATAAGGCATGATTATACCTTCTGTGCCATCATGAATTACAAATAATGTGTGCACAGTTTTTCATTCAAAGCTGTTGTGGTTAAACTGAACACGGTTATATGAGGAGGAGGTTAAATGTCAGCAAAACTTGCAAAGAAAATATACAAAATGAAATTTACTGGTTGTATAAGTATTTAGCCCCTTAAGTCAGTACTTCGTAGAAGCACCTTTTGCAGCAATTACTGCTATGAGTCTCTTTGGATAGATCTCTACTAGCTTTGCTCAGTAGAATGGTGACATTTTTGCCCATTCTTCACGGGAAAATTGCTCCAGTTCTGTTAAGTTTTTTTTGGGCATCATCGATGGACTGCAATCTTCAAGTCTCGCCATAAATCTTCGATTGGATTCAAATCAGAACTTTGACTGGGCCACTCAAGAACATTAAATCTCTTCTTGTTCAACCACTCCAGTGTGGCTTTGGCTTTGTGCTTTGGGTCATTGTCCTGCTGAAATGTGCATTTCCTCCCCAGTTGCAGAGTCTTGGCTGACTCAAACAGGTTTTCCTCAATGATTCACCTGTACTTTGCACCATTCAATCTCTCCTCTATCCTGACAAGCTTCCCAGTCCCTGCTGAAGAGAAGCATCCCCAAAACATGATGCTGCCACCACCATGCTTGACAGTTGGGATGGTGTTGACTGGGTGATGTGCAGTGTTGGGCTTGCGCCAGAAGTAATGCTTGGAATTTAGACCGAAAAGTTCCATTTTTGTCTCGTCTGACCACAAGACCTTTTTCCACATGTCTGCAGTGTCATCTACCTGCTTTTTTTGCAAACTCCATATGTGCTTTTTGAGTAATGGCTTATTTCTTGCTACCTGTCCATACAGGCCAGCTTTGTGTAGGGACCGGCTTATTGTTGATGTGTGAACACTGACTCCCATCTCGGACACAGAACTTTGCAGATCTCTCAAGGTCGTTGTTGGCTTCAGAGTGACATCCTGAACCAGTTTCCTGCTTGCCCGGCTGCTCAGTTTGGGAGGGCGACCTGATCTGGGTGGTATGATGCATCTTCCACTTCTTAATGATGGACTTCACTGTGCTGAGAGGGATAATCCCTGCCTTTTGAAATTTTCTTGTACCCTTCTCCTGCTCTGTGCCTCTCTACTGCTTTATCCCTGACTTGTTTTGAAAGCTCTTTGGTCTTCATGGTTGCTTTGTTGGATCACTATGTGAGTTGCAGCTTGATAGTCTTTATACCTTTATATACCTGAGGGAAATTATCTACAAGTTAAACCACTTTGAGTACACACAGGCTGAAACCATTTCACTCATTTTGTGACCTTTCAAACAAATCATTTGCACCTGAGCTGATTTAAGGCTGCAGTAGCAAAGGAGTTGAATAGTTATGCAACTGAGATTAATCTGTTTTTCTCTGTAAATATTACTTATGTATATTGTGCATTTTTTAACTTTATCACTGTGGAGTAGTTTGTGTAGATTCTACATGTAAAGTCTATTTTGAAAGCGTCGTGGAGTATGCTCAGGTGCCAACAAAATGTGAAAACTCTGCAGGGGTGAATGCTTCTGCAAACCACTGTATATTTTAGTAGGTTGCCCTTGATTTAACCAAATTTAAAGTTATTGCAAGAATTATGAATAGTTACACATTTTTCAAACCTGCAGTCATTTTGAATAGCCTACTACTTGCTTTTTGTAGAATATAAATATTGAAATGTCTAAAAACGTAGGTAAAGGAAATACTTGAATGTATAGTGAATGTCAAATAAAAGAAAATTAAGTCCTTTTAAATATTGTCAATGTAACAGTCTAATATGACACATCTGTGTGTGTTACTGTTTAATTTCAATCAGGTGCCCTTGAAATCAGTACTGCTAAAGTAATTTCACTATTGTAAAGTTTTTCGCTATTACTGGTATAAAAAAGAAGCAGTTTACAGGTTTGAAATCATAGACAAGCGTCACTGTTAAAGCAGAAGACTAAAAACTAAAAACCATGATTAAATTTTGTCCTGCAATTAGTCATTCTTAAACACTTTACATAAAAATCTTCTTTTTAAACAGTGAAAATAAAAGCAGTTACAGTCCTTTTGTGGTCTCAAGGTGTCTAGGTTATTCTCATTTTTTTCTTATCCCTGAGCACTCAAAGGTGTTTACTGCTAGCAATGTTTCCTTAGGCAGTAAGCGATGATATAATTCAATTTCTGTTCCCATTATTAGATGATGTGTCCTCCTGTTGGGTTTTAGGTGTCATCCAAGGGGATTAAGAACTAGCTTGAATCGGCACCCTGTCCACCCACTGACCCTGTCTGATTTGATGTAGGTTTTAAATATATGTAAAACGAGAGAATTAGTCATAAATATGTATATCCCGCTATGCCTAACCTGCACTCACACACATCCTTTCTCATTCCAATATAAATGTTCCTAATGGCAAATCATTAAACATCAAAGGATCCTTCACTTTGTCAAACATCATTTGCATTGGAAGCACTAATAGACTGTACTTTGGCAAAACGGGACAGAAATTGAAAACTAGAATGGGTTTACAATGAACAACAAAGACCCCAGTACAAAGCCTGGGGAACTCATCAACCAGCATTGTCAACATCTCTCTGACATGATTGTTTGGGTCCTGAAAGGTAATTCCAGTGGCATCAAAGAGGGGGAGAAAACTGCAGTAAAGCTCATCCATTGTTTAAGAACACTTAATTATGGACTGAACTGAAAAAGCACTATCCTTTTCATGCTTTCCTGTCATATTATATAGTGAGCACTTGTATTAGGTTTTATTTCATCTTGTTAAGGTTACCGTTTACTGTGTAGCCTTATCTACTGTTACATATTGCTCAGATGCATTAAAATCGGTTCATATGTCTGTTTTTTTTTTTTTTATTAAATCAGCTGCAGGATTTGTCTTTCTACTGTATCTTCAGACATTAAGCTGTAACAACTTCTCTTCAGTTAGTTGTTACTTAGATTTGTTGAAGGGATCTTGAAATGACCTTTCAAAATATAAGTAATACATTTTTAAGATATATTTAGGATTTTCTGTATATGGGATTTTTGACAGACCGTATACAGTGTTAGTTTGTAGATTGGTCTGTCTTATTTTGTTGTTTTGCGAGAATACTTTCTTTACAAAAAAAATATTCTTATAACAGAATTTATCAATTAAATTTATTTCCAAGGACTGATGACTACTGGTGCTATTGCTGTTTAATATTGATGAATGTCAGAAACAAGCAGATTTTGGAAAACTGGTATGAGCCGTGCTCATTAAGGCTGCCCTGTTACCCACCCCTGCCCTCTCTGGGTGCTTTAATGTTCCCTTTAGTAGGGGGTTTTAGGGGATCCATGTGAAAGTCTGTTGATAGTATTAGATTTAATTAGAGTAATCAAAAACCATGCTCAGAGCAGGACACCTGCTAGGGAGAGCTTCAAAAAAAGAGGATCCCATTCACAATGACAGGCCTGCCTCTGTCTGTCCACGGGCTCTAATCCAGCACAGGGCCCAGCCAGGGACAGCTAGTAAGCCATTTCATTGACTTTGATCCAGTTTGGGGGGCAGTTTAATTTCCCATAATGCCGTTGATCAATGATTTCCTTTCAGCGGTGATGTAATTAAAGAGTTTTTAGCTGGTTTGCGCTGTGTTGTTTTGAAATGTATTATTCAGAAGGTTTAAAGGAGATCGATACAGAATAGCAGCCCTGTAAAGAACCCCACTGAGGAGGACTAAGGCCCGCATGAAACAACGCTTCAGGACACAAGCAAGATGCTTGCCTGGGACATTGGGCTGACCTATACACAACAGAGTCTGTTTAACCTACAAGATTAGAGTACAGTCTGCTCTTCACTCTGCATTTGTAATGCGGATGTTTCCTTTTTATATATATATATATATATATATATATATATATATATATATATATATATATATATATATATATATATATATATATATATATATATATATTCTGAAAGGAAAAAAACCTGCCTGAAATATGAGCTAAATAAATACATTAAAAAATAGATGTGCTATTAATTAGGAGAATATAAATGTGGTTTATTTAGACAATAGTATAAGAGAAATTGTATATATTGGGTGTAATGAAAATTATTTCAAGTTGGATGAAACCGTATTTGGCTGGAATAATACAAATAACATAGTGTACTTCATGTAGCCTTAAGACTATTCAGACAGTAGCCTTAATGATAATTAGACAGTTTGTGAACACAAATCTTTATATTGGTACTGACCTTGCACAAGTAGAATAGACACCTACAGCTGATGGGTGTAGACAAAACAAACTGAGAGATGATTTGCAGTGTCTATTGAGAGAGCTGACTTGCTCTCTGTGCTTTTTAAATTACAGCCCTGATATCATAATTAGAGGCACTAGATAGTGCTTTTGCAAGAGTCTTTCATTTAACATTGCTAACAGTTCCTGTGATAGCTGTGTACTGGGCACGTAATTATTATTTGTAAGAGTTCAAGCCAAGTCAACCAAAGGGGGTAAGGTTAAGTGACTGCAGCTTGTCTTGTGTTGACCTGAACCTATAAGAAGTTCCTGGAAAACTGCAGAGACGGCTGTGGCTCATCTCTTTGAAGTTCCCAGTGATGTCATACTGTGTCACAATTAGAGTTCTAACAGGTGTTTGATCAGATCTGTTCTTCACACCTGTGGTAGTGATGTAGGTACAAGCCATGCAAGGGTTTACTGCTGTGAGGGCAGTATCTTATTTTAGTGTTCAGTCTGCTCTAAGCGTTTGCATCATGAAAGTAGCTGTGCTTGTGCCTGTATTAAGTAACTTCATACAGTTAAAAAAAACAAACAAGGTTTTACTACTTGTTCTTCTATACAATGTCCTACAATCACTTACAGTGTAGCAGTAGAATCACAGTCGGGATTATATATTCCAGTGTATTCCATTGTTTCTGATATTTCTCCCACTGCGCTTTCTCAGATTCATGTTGTGTTTATTGTGTTAGCAAGCCTAAATGTGCCACTCTGAATTAAGTGAACATGTTTCCAATCCAATATGCAATGCTGGCAGTGGTAGTGGTGGGCATTGTTTTTACACACTTGCATGTACACACTTAAATGCAAAACTGTTGGTGTTTAAAATGTTGAGTAAAATAATGAGTTTAAATATGTATGAACGTACGTATGTCACACTTAGTGTTAATGTTATTTAGCATACGTTTTTAAGAGTGTAAGATTATGGGGATATAGAGGGCTGAATGTGTTTGTCCTAGCATTTGTCCATCTGTATGTCACATGTGTATTGTTGATATATGGTGTGTCATGGTCATCAAAGGTTTGGGGTATTTTTCTTTTGTATTTGTAATTTCTAGTTTGTGACATTGATCGTATAAAACAGTGGGTGCTAATGACACTTGGGAGTGAAGGCGTTATAAAGTTTCATTAAGACTTTAAGATTTGCAGAGTCTACAAAGCCTGTTTATTCTTGAGCTTGTTCTCCCCAGACTCTGCATTCACTCTGTTTAACCAGATTGCTGACCTTTCATCCAGTGTATCATTGTGTTACACTGAAAACAAATATAGTGTTAGTTTTGCATGCTACAAACATTACTCTTGTATTTGAAAAGGACATACGTTCGGCCCAAACCTTGTACTGTAAATCATCTTTGTTTTGTTCTATAAAAAAGTATTGAGTACTGGATTCAGAAGAGTCTATTACGAGTAAACTTGGCTAATGCACAGAATGCTAAACCTGACTGATTTGCACAAGCAATGTCCTATAGTAGTTTTTTTTTTAATTTATTTTTTATCATGCAACATTTAAACAAACTCAAATATTTTCTGACATTTTTGTTCTATATCCATTTGTACTAGTTTTGTGGTTTTCTTATGATTTTGATGTGGTCAAAACACTTGTCATCCGCTGCATTTGCTTCATGATCCGGGAAAGCTTGGCATTTGTAAAATTGGAGATGAAAGAAAGACTCATCCTGAATCTAGGCCTTGCCACAGAATTTTTTGAATTTCCTGACAGACTGTCAAGCTTAATTTAGCTTTTAACTGCCAAAAATAAACTTCATCTGCCATTTATAATAAACAGACACTGATGCCAAGCGTTTCCTAAATTGTCAACCAAGTTATTTTCCTTTGAAGCTTCATTGTATATAGTGTGCCGTACAGAGAAAGCGAGCACAGATGGGCCTTTTTTAGGTTTTGCATGCAATACCCATTAGAAAATTGGATTACATTTTATCAAATATTCAACATTTCATTCTGATCCGGAACATGTTAGCAAACGGAAGTAAGTGTTGCATATCAGGCGTAAGATGCAAACACTACAGTCATCTTTGGGAGTTAGATTGCTCTTTTTAAAAATACCAGAACAGTGAAAAACTGTGTTATTTTGTTTGACATCACCATTATTAAACAGAAATGGAAATATGATGTCGCCTTTAATTTGGTTTTAATTAACACAATTCCAGCAATTTATTAATTTTTAGTAACCATGCAATTTTTAAGATATATTACTAACATTTTCGAAAATTTTGGTTTAAGTTTTTATGCTAAAGTTTTTGGGAAATTGCTTCCAGAAATTATACACTCTTGGTACGTAGGTGTGGGTTAGACATGAACATGTGTAATAAAGTATATACTTCTTGCAGAATATTTGACCTGTCTTTTTAAAATGTCAGAAATGAAGTGAGTCCTCCCTAAGAATGCTTTTGTTGTATTTTTCGAGAGATTCCAGCAGTGGTTATATTTGAAATTCTGAGCTCAGTTTGGCTCAGGGAATGTGAGGAGCCTGGGGCTGTTCTCAGATATTCTTAGCTGAGCTCAAATACCCCTAAATCAAACCAGGAGTTGCTGGGAATTGCTGAGTTATGTGTCAGTCACAGTGATTGCTAAAACAGTGGGTGTATTTAGTTATAGTTCCACAGAGTAAATGAATACTACTCGGTAGTTTAACCTGTTTTTTTACGTAGCTGCATGAATCCTATGTCTACATTAAGTATGTTATACAGTTGACTATAATTTAAATAATAAGCATAGTATTATTTGTGTGTGCATATATATATATATATATATATATATATATATATATATATATATATATATATATATATATATATATATATATATATATATATATATATATATATGTGTGTACCTGAGCAAGTCACTTAACCTCCTTGTGCTCCATCTTTCGGGTGAGACGTAGTTGTAAGTGACTCTGCAGCTGATGCATAGTTCACACACCCTAGTCTCTGTAAGTCGCCTTGGATAAAGGCGTCTACTAAATAAACAAATAATGTGTGTGTGTGTGTGTGTGTGTGTGTGTGTGTGTGTATATATGGGACGAATACAACGGTTCCGAATAATTTTCCTTTAAGGTCTCACTGAACCGACACATTTCAGTTGCAAGCCAGTTAAACTTTTAAATCACACAATCAAGTTGTGCTGTATGTATAATCTCCAAAGTGCTTTCAATTAAAAACAAATTGTCGCCTTTTAATCTGTAAACAGGTGTGTAACGTCTTCAGGTAGGGTTTAAAAAAAAATCCCTCTTATTACAATTTTTTGATCTATTGATGTTGAGGTTTAAAAGTTCAATTGACAACAGAACTGGCAGAAGGCACAGGTGTCTTTGTCCATCAGATCAACAGTACGAAGGTCACTCTTGAAATCAGGACTTAAAGGATGTGTTGATGTAAGAATACCTCTGGTAAGAAAGGGGAACAAGACTGAAACGCTGAAATATGCACAAGAACACAGAAATTGGATTATGGAACAGTGGTCAAAGTTACTTTGGACTGTTGATGGATGGACAACGACACCTGTGTCTTCTGCCAGTTCCGTTGTCAATTCAATGCTTGTCTTCTTTCTGTTCCTTAAGGATATTATCTTCAAGTATTGCTCAACCTTGTTAGACAGCTTTTTTTAGTCTTCCAGTCCTCGGTTTGTCAATTACAGATGATGTTTCTCTGTACTTGTTGATTATGCTTCGGATACCACACCGTGAAAATCAAGTGATGCCAGCTATTTCACTCAATGTTTTTCCTTCTTTATGCAAGTCAAGGTTGTTATAATAGTAGAAAACACTAGTGGAGGCTTTGAGTAAATTGTTGATGCTCATAATGCATCAGAACAGAAGAATGCAACATGTCTAAGACTTTTGCACAGCAGTGTGTTTGTGTGTGTGTTTGTGTGTATGTTGGGGATGCACCGAATCCAGGATTCAGTTTCGGATTTGGCCTGAATACCTACTTTTTGAGCAGGGTTCGGATTCGGACGAATATTTAGGATTCGGTGAACTGAATCCAAATCCTATATACGCCCAGACGCACATCCATTTTAATACATCCCTCCAATGTGTGCAGTTCTTCTTCAAATAACAGGCACAAATCCGATATTGCACGTAACTGTTATATTTAATAACAAGAACACTTTTGATGAACTCTGTCACAGCTCCCTAAATTCCTGGTGATGTATGCACTAAACACGTCACGCAGCTGCTGAATGCAAACATACCAATCACATCACACTTTTCATGGAGTAAAGTTATGCAGTTAATCTGTAATATATAGTAATGACAAACTGTTGTAGACTTTTGTGCTTTGTTGCTTTGTCTGTCAAACATGTCCTAGAGATCATACTGAGATTAAAAAAAGAAAAAAAAAATCAGTGCACAGAAATATATATATTTTGTAACTTTTTACAACTGTCAGATGTGCAAGATGTTGTTGAACAATATGCTTTAGTAAATTACATTTTACGTTATTGTTATGTGCCAATACAAGTTGAAACATTTGGGAACTGCTGTGTTTTATTAAAATATTTCGTAGCCTATTTGATATGTGTTACACACATGGTACATTTACATCAACGTGGGTTTTATTTCATAGGGAGATTCAGGTCACTCATCATGGTAATTTTTTCCTCATAACTCTGATAGGGTTGGCAACAGGCACCAGAATCTCAGGATACTTTAAGGCGTCGTCAGGTTTTTTTAACTCCCCTCTCTAAACTGTAATGTACTCAACATGTAAAATGCGTGTGAATTGCTTGAGCAGTTTAGTAAATGTATTTAATTGTTTAATTGTGGTGGCAATTCTAGCCGGAGAGCCTCTTAACAACGATTAATTGTATTGCTTGAATTTTATACAGTAAATAATATCTATCAATGTAGTGTAACACCATTATTATAGATAACTGTGCACTCACCTGCACTCTTTCATTTAACCTTGTGGCAGCAGGTAAAGTTTCTATTTGTTTAATTTTTCTTGCTTCACACAGTTCCGCCCAGTCAGAGACTCAGAAAGCCAATCAGCTGCTGTACTATAGGTCTGATTGATGGAAACGATCCCCGCAGGCAGGTGTGTGCTTTTGGTAACAATTAAGTAAAACAATTAAATGAATTTAGCGACAGTTTGCACAATTCACACTCACTTTACTGAATACTTTGCAGTTTAGAGAGGTGAGTTACAAAACCTGACCTGCCTTAAAGTGTCCTGAGATTCAGGAGTCTGTTGGCAACCCTACTCTCATATCAGGCGACACAGGTTTAAACATCATTAAAGAAAATAGTGGGTTACGGCAAAGATGCAGCTCTCCTTTCTTGTAAATGTAAAGTAAACGGTTTTGTATTTTGACGTTTCTGTTGTGGGGGGGAGGAGGCTAGCGGTAAATTGTGTAATTCAGGGATATATTTCAATTCGGTAATAAAAATACTATTAACTAAAAGGCTCAAAACTAGATTGTGCGCGTGCCTTGTTAGTAGCTGCCAGTCTGTTTTTCATTCAACAGCTTCCTTCAGTTTTTTTGACAGTTTTTGTAAATTCGGTATGCGGTTTGGTATTCGGCCGAATCTTTTGAGATGGATTCGGTATTCGTCCGAATCCCAAAAACTTGTAATCAGTGCATGTGTATAATGTGTATATATGTGTGTGTGTGTGTGTGTGTATGTATATATGTATATATGTATATATATATATATATATATATATATATATATATATATATATATATATATATATATATACAGTACTGTGCAAAAGTTTTAGGCAGGTGTGAAAAAATGCTGTAAAGTAAGAATGCTTTCAAAAATAGACATGTTAATAGATTATATTTATCAATTAACTAAATGCAAAGTGAGTGAACAGAAGAAAAATCTAAATCAAATCCATATTTGGTGTGACAACCCTTTGCCTTCAAAACAGCATCAATTCTTCTAGGTACACTTGCACAAAGTCAGGGATTTTGTAGGCATATAGTCAGGTGTATGATTAAACAATTATACCAAACAGGTGCTAATGATCATCAATTCAATATGTAGGTTGAAACACAATCATTAACTGAAACAGAAACAGCTGTGTAGGAGGAATAAAACTGGGTGAGGAACAGCCAAACTCAGCTAACAAGGTGAGGTTGCTGAAGACAGTTTACTGTCAAAAGTCATACACCATGGCAAGACTGAGCACAGCAACAAGACACAAGGTAGTTATACTGCATCAGCAAGGTCTCTCCCAGGCAGAAATTTCAAGGCAGACAGGGGTTTCCAGATGTGCTGTCCAAGCTCTTTGAAGAAGCACAATAAAGCGGGCAACATTGAGGACCGTAGACGCAGTGGTCGGCCAAGGAAACTTACTGCAGCAGATGAAAGACACATCATGCTTACTTCCTTCGCAATCGGAAGATGTCCAGCAGTGCCATCAGCTCAGAACTGGCAGAAAACAGTGGGACCCGGTACACCCATCTACTGTCCGGAGAAGTCTGGTCAGAAGTGGCCTTCATGGAAGACTTCGGCCAAAAGCCATACCTCTGACGTGGAAACAAGGCCAAGCGACTCAACTATGCACGAAAACACAGGAACTGGGGTGCAGAAAAATGGCAGCAGGTGCTCTGGACTGATGAGTCAAAATTTGAAATATTTGGCTGTAGCAGAAGGCAGTTTGTTCGCTGAAGGGCTGGAGAGCGTACACAAATGAGTGTCTGCAGGCAACAGTGAAGCATGGTGGAGGTTCCTTGCAAGTTTGGGGCTGCATTTCTGCAAATGGACTTGGGGATTTGGTCAGAATTAATGGTCTCCTCAATGCTGAGAAGTACAGGCAGATACTTATCCATCATGCAATACCATCAGGGAGGCATCTGATTGGCCCCAAATTTATTCTGCAGCATGACAACGACCCCAAACATACAGAGAAAGTCATTAAGAACTATCTTCAGCGTAAAGAAGAACAAGGAGTCCTGGAAGTGATGGTATGGCCCCACAGACCCCTGATCTCAACATCATCGAGTCTGTCTGGGATTACATGAAGAGAGAGAAGCAACTGAGGCTGCCTAAATCCACAGAAGAACTGTGGTTAGTTCTCCAAGATGTTTGGGCCAACCTACCTGCCGAGTTCCTTCAAAACTGTGTGCAAGTGTACCTAGAAGAATTGATGCTTGATGCTGTTTTGAAGGCAAAGGGTGGTCACACCAAATATGGATTTGATTTAGATTTTTCTTCTGTTCACTCACTTTGCATTTAGTTAATTGATAAATATAATCTATTAACATGTCTATTTTTGAAAGCATTCTTACTTTACAGCATTTTTCACACCTGCCTAAAACTTTTGCACAGTACTGTATATATATATATATATATATATATATATATATATATATATATATATATATATATATATATATAAATAATATTGAAAAGCAAATCTAAAAATAAAACTAAACTAATTGTAAAATTGTATTTGACTAACAGTGCTTTTTGGATGTATTCATAGTTTAATTTGACCAATATTTGCATGGTTTAACGTAATTCAAGTTTTACTTTTCTTTTGTAATTCACTAGTGCAGTCCCAAGAACAGTAATGTGTTTATTTAGCACAAGCCTTTTACTTATGATTCTGTTTCAGAATGTATTTTTTTTAAAAGCTCCATTCTTTGTCTTCTCTTCATTCCAAAGTAAGCATGTTCTTTCCTTTTTCTTTCTGCTGTTAGCAGCCAAACAGGATACCGATTTCTCTTGTTTCTTAGGAGCAGTTAGAACACTGAATTCTTTCACATTAACCTGGGTGTTGGGCCACTTTAAAAGAAAAGTAATAATGCTTTAGCATCTGATACACAGTATAGAAAATATCAGTTGCATTAGCTTTAGAAGGATTCGTGATATTTAAATTCAAAATAAAAAGAATAAGAAATGCAGTGTTCCTTGCCTTTTAAATTGTATCCATCAATGACTGGTTAAGTTTAAACATGTGGTTCTCTATAAATATATTGGTTTTATTGGTTCTGAACTGGAACATGTAGGAAATCTAAGCAGACTATATGTTGAAAAGTGTGTTTTAAAAAAAAAACTGCCTATTACTGCCCTCAAGGGATTTGAAACAGTGTCCCTTACAAAGAGGAAGACTTTAAATCCAGAGTGCTTTCCTCTGAACAAAAAATGCTTAAAACTGGAAAAAGGCGTTCATTTATAGAGGTATAGTTTTTTTTAATATAGAATTCACAGCCCTTAGCATTTACCTATATTTGTATTATTTGTAAAACCTGAGCAATACAAATAAAAAAACACTTTTGATGGTAGGGCAGCGGTAATTCTCGTGTGCTTTTGCAGTTAAAAGAACGCCAGAGATTTTCAAAAAAAAAAAAAAATGAATGAAATGTTACGTTGCCTTAATTTCTCACAAGCATGTTAATTGTAGAAGTCAAAGGGGCAGTTCTTTTTCATCATTTCTAGCTGAGAATATTCAGCATACCGCAGATGTTCATGAATAATGTCCATTTCAAACCCTTGGCATAGGGTGCCTGTGAGTTGGCGAGATGAATTAAATGTTGGGGGGATCTGACAGGCAGCACGCTGCTTTGTGATCATTCCAAAGTTCTAATAATCTCCCTCACCTTCCCTGCCTTCGACTAATGAAAGAGAATAGGTGATTACACCTCGGGCTATGTTCTGCGCTTAATGACTCCTCCAAAGGCAGATTTATGAAGAAAAAATTAACTTTGAATGAGGAGTGAATTGACACTGACAGTCTGATAGACTGTGACACACATTCTGTAGCAAAACAGACGTAGCTCTAATTGATTATCAATATTTTAAGCAAAGTGATGAAAATAAGCATTAAGTGATGAGAAAGGCAGACTTAATACAAGAGGCAGTAACCAGGACTTCAGGGAGGTGGGAATGAGTGGGTCTGTCTGCCATTGCTACTGCAGGTCTATGTCAGTTTTTCACCTTCTCCTCCACAGCACCTGTTCTCTTTGCATAAACCTTAAATGAATATTTTAGCCCGATCTGCATAGTGAATATTAATACCTTTTGAAATGTTTTACTCTTACTTTCAAGAACATCTACTTTTTAATATTTAACGATTTTAGACACACTGTTGGCTTTTTTGAAACAGTGGGATGAATTAGAGATTGTGGAAGTTTCAAAACTGACAGCATGTACATCATATTTCAGATACAGTAATGCCATAGAGAGGGACTGAACCACTGTTCAAACTAAATCAATTGCTAATGATAGCTGTTGATGTATTCTATTTTTGAACAAAACCTTGCTTCTTTTAGTGGGTCGACAATTAGCATTTTCCTATTTTATAAAATGAATGTTCCAGAACCCAAAACTGTAGGATTTCCTTGCTGAATCCTATTGATAGTTCCTGTGGTTATTTAAAGCAATTTCTCCTCTTCCACTCATCACCTACAATTGTTCACATTAATTCTCAAATGTGCAGAAACTAATGCACAATTCTCTCAGTTCTTACTAACTGTTAAACATAAGTCACGGAATTGACGTCTCAAAATGATAGCATATTATATGTTACAGTATTTCAAAACATGTTCATTAATATTAGGAACCAGGCATACCACAAGAAGCTATAATGGATATGAAGATTTGCTTTTTCTTGGAAGCTGTCCCAGTATCACCTACCAGTTTGAGAGCTGGAGCCCCAAACTTGGAGATCCCGTTATCACGAATCACTGGAGCTGTGGTGCCTTGTGTGCCATATAGCTCCTTCCCATCTTTAAATGACCTGCCATTGATTGTTGCATAATAAATAGCCCCATGATCCAGTTAGCCATGTGCCATTGCTTCAGTCGTTCAGACCATTTCATTTTCTGTGTAGATTTGATTTCAGCTGCTACTCGGGGATAACCTGGATGGTGGGGATCTTGGCCAGTTCATTAGCTCAACCTCCACTTCATTAGTCTCTCTAGGATTACACTTTAAGTGCTTGACATCACTTTCAGAGAGTTTCAGCTTCTATTCTCAACCCTTTTGATTTTCAACACCATCAGTAGTTGAGCCCAATACTTGGGCTGCAGTCCACCACACTGATCACCCTGCTTTCTGCTAGAAAATATACAAACAGCTTTCAGTATCACAGATTATTATGAGAAGAAAAGAAATGTGCACGTTTGTTATGCGAGTCATGAATGAACAATTTGAAAAGGACTTTTATGTTGTTATTTCGAGTATTTTGTTTACTTTATTTCAATCAACTAGAATTAAGCAGTAGCACACTATAATATGTTCAACCATTAAGCAGTATTATCTGTACAGCCACAATCGTTGAACACAACCATTGTCTTTTGTACTTAGTACTGATCCCTCAACAATGTTAGATCTTGATTCTTGTTTGTCACAGTAAACTCCTGAAAAACATCATACATTTAATCTGGAGACTGTCATAATGTACTTTAGTAATACTCTGGTACGGAAATGCTATCCATATTGTGTGCAAAAACCAGACTAAACAGCTCATAGTTGAGTATGTATAGTACGCAATTACCATGTTTTCTGTTGTAATCAGGATTGGTGTCTTGATGCATACATATTATTCCTTTAGGGGTTTATAGGGGTGACAGTGCTCCAGTACATACATATATATTTGAAATACTTAGTTAATTATACCTTAGATCTCTTACTGCTGGTTTCATAGCCCCAGATTAGCACTAATCTAATGTTATTGTAGGTAAAATCGTCCAATAGTGTGAATTGGGTTTTGTGAAACCAGTCAATTTAAAAGTATTATTGTAGATTTAGCATGCATGCACATTAAACTATTCATTATCAATGGGGAAAAGTTCCATTTGTAGAGAATGTAGAAATTCTGAAGTTAATATAACTTTAAAATGTGTGCACTGTTTGACTGCATTCTGCTCCTGCTGTGTATTTGAACCTCTTCACACTCAATCTGAAAATGTAATAAAATATCTTTCATCATTTATAAGAGAGCAAAAAAAGTGTCCGCAGAATCCTCAAAAAAGTTTAATATTTTATCAAAACCCGAAATATAATCAGACATGCATATTTTCTAAACATAAACAGAATGGGCGAGTAGACTGTTCCAATAATTAATTTAAGTCTTATGCTATAATCTGCATATCTGTCACTGCAGTCAGTCGTTCTTCAAATATACATTCATTTTATATTCATTTCCTCATTATTTTTTCTGCTAAGACAGTGGTTGGGTCGGAAGGATTTAAGCATTTTCACAACAGATAAAGCTACACATGCAAATACTATTAATTATTGTACTGGGGTACAGTACCGGTACAATTTCAGAAAAGCTACTCATATGAATAATATATTGAATTTGTGTGATTTGATTTTTAATTAGGTTTTGTTATTTAATATTTTACACATTTAACATATAATTTACTTGCTTATGTAATCTTGTTAAATAAAAATAACAGTGCACTTACCTCATATGATATATATATATATATATATATATATATATATATATATATATATATATATATATATATATATATATATATATATATATATACAGTACTGTGCAAAAGTTTTAGGCAGGTGTGAAAAAATGCTGTAAAGTAAGAATGCTTTCAAAATAGACATGTTAATAGATTATATTTATCAATTAACTAAATGCAAAGTGAGTGAACAGAAGAAAAATCTAAATCAAATCCATATTTGGTGTGACCACCCTTTGCCTTCAAAACAGCATCAATTCTTCTAGGTACACTTGCACAAAGTCAGGGATTTTGTAGGCATATAGTCAGGTGTATGATTAAACAATTATACCAAACAGGTGCTAATGATCACCAATTCAATATGTAGGTTGAAACACAATCATTAACTGAAACAGAAACAGCTGTGTAGGAGGAATAAAACTGGGTGAGGAACAGCCAAACTCAGCTAACAAGGTGAGGTTGCTGAAGACAGTTTACTGTCAAAAGTCATACACCATGGCAAGACTGAGCACAGCAACAAGACACAAGGTAGTTATACTGCATCAGCAAGGTCTCTCCCAGGCAGAAATTTCAAGGCAGACAGGGGTTTCCAGATGTGCTGTCCAAGCTCTTTTGAAGAAGCACAAAGAAACGGGCAACATTGAGGACCGTAGACGCAGTGGTCGGCCAAGGAAACTTACTGCAGCAGATGAAAGACACATCATGCTTACTTCCCTTCGAATCGGAAGATGTCCAGCAGTGCCATCAGCTCAGAACTGGCAGAAAACAGTGGGACCCTGGTACACCCATCTACTGTCCGGAGAAGTCTGGTCAGAAGTGGCCTTCATGGAAGACTTATGCCAAAAAGCCATACCTCCGACGTGGAAACAAGGCCAAGCGACTCAACTATGCACGAAAACACAGGAACTGGGGTGCAGAAAAATGGCAGCAGGTGCTCTGGACTGATGAGTCAAAATTTGAAATATTTGGCTGTAGCAGAAGGCAGTTTGCTCGCGAAGGGCTGGAGAGCGGTACATGAATGAGTGTCTGCAGGCAACAGTGAAGCATGGTGGAGGTTCCTTGCAAGTTTGGGGCTGCATTTCTGCAAATGGAGTTGGGGATTTGGTCAGAATTAATGGTCTCCTCAATGCTGAGAAGTACAGGCAGATACTTATCCATCATGCAATACCATCAGGGAGGCATCTGATTGGCCCCAAATTTATTCTGCAGCATGGCAACGACCCCAAACATACAGCGAAAGTCATTAAGAACTATCTTCAGCGTAAAGAAGAACAAGGAGTCCTGGAAGTGATGGTATGGCCCCCACAGAGCCCTGATCTCAACATCATCGAGTCTGTCTGGGATTACATGAAGAGAGAGAAGCAACTGAGGCTGCCTAAATCCACAGAAGAACTGTGGTTAGTTCTCCAAGATGTTTGGGCCAACCTACCTGTTCCTTCAAAAACTGTGTGCAAGTGTACCTAGAAGAATTGATGCTTGATGATGTTTTGAAGGCAAAGGGTGGTCACACCAAACATGGATTTGATTTAGATTTTTCTTCTGTTCACTCACTTTGCATTTAGTTAATTAATAAATATAATCTATTAACATGTCTATTTTTGAAAGCATTCTTACTTTACAGCATTTTTTCACACCTGCCTAAAACTTTTGCACAGTATATATATATATATATATATATATATATATATATATATATATATATATATATATATATATATATATATATACACACACACATACACACACAGTATATTGTTTTGTTTATTTTGTATTTGATATATATGCATTATATTGTGAGGTAAGTTACACCTCATTTTAATGTTCTGTGGTAAATCCTACCTCTTTCAAAGCTATTTTCACTTTTCATTGACCTTATAAAATAAGAAAAAAAAGTCATTATTATTGAATTGGAAAAGTACGGTAGGTCATCTGAATTTTTGCTGTGTTCTGTTCTGCCCCCCTTCCCTCCAGCTGGAAGGACATCATGCCCCCTAGTGGCATTGCTCTGTAACATCATATGAAGATGCAAGTGTTTAACCTATTGCCCTCATTATCCCATCTGCTACACTGACTGCATTTCAGTGCCAAAGATACTTTAAGTAGGGCATAAAGGTTAACTTTCTTTTAATGGGTAATAAAATGTTCCTCTTTTCTTACAGATGTGAATCACGATTAAATCTAGATTTGCTATACATCTTCAATTTTAGTAATCTTTGCATTAAAAAAAAAAAAAAAAATACATCAAATTGCATTTGTTGTGGTATATTGCAATGTTTATTTTTAAGTAGAAGACAGTCATTTGAATAATATTGATGCTTTCACTGTAACAGATATAAACCTGCAATAGTACTGTAAGTGTATTTGTAAAACAATGTGTTATTTGGTTTGGCTTGACCCTGAGTTGATTAAACTACAGGGCAACATCTGCAGCAGATGGCATGTACATCTTAAATAGTGAATGCATTTTATTTTTTCAGAATTTCCATACAAACATTTGTTTTATTATAAAAATTGGTGGAAGTTATGCTCACAGCCTAAATAAAAATCTGACCCAAAGTGTTTACCAATGCCTTATTTTTATTTTATTTTTTTTTTATTTTGTGCTGCTGATATCTTCCTCTTACTCATTACAAACACAGTAATTATTGAGAGTTCAACTTGTGTGATGTTTATTATAGGAACATCGCTTTATTGGCCACAGGCTAAAATAGATTGCTGCTTTAATGTAGTTCTAGCAGGCAAGCCTTCAGCTCTAGAAGTCATCAGAAGTGTTGTCCTTTATTTATGTTTATCCTAGCAAATACTGCACCGCCAAGAAAGAAAGGCAAGCTCTTTCCCTAGACAGTACAGATATTTACCAGTGTCTGCTTCAGGCTTTTTTCTACTGCTCCCAATCTATATGTGTGTCTGCTTTGCCAAGCCTAGAAATGTTTTTGTTGTTTTAATAAGACAGCACAGACTTTAAACTGTGTGCCCTTAATATTTTCAAAAGCTATACCTTTAGGTGAGTTCTGTTCTGTTCTGTTGGTAGTTATCAGAGATCGTATGTTATTGGAGGCGCACTCTTGAGTGCATACTTTTACATTGGTGAATATATCAAAAAGAAACAAGTGCAAATACTGCAATTGGAATGCTCTTTTGATTTGTAGGTGATGAGCAAAACATGGGTTAGGGCTGCTTTTAAAAAAGGAATACATGATAAGTGCAGATACTTTTAAAAGTGTTTGATATATTTTTCAATAGTTTTTCAATGCTGATTCACTACAGCAATCTGTATGCACTGTATACAAGTGTGTTAGAAATGTGAAAGAAATCCCAAGGTAGTTAGTTAATGTTTCTACAGCACAGTGCATTACATCACCAACCATGTTTTACAGCAAGTATTATGATGTTTGCGTTGCATTCATCCAGATGATTTATTCTTAAATTCCTTTTCATTTTTAATAAAGAAATATATACTTTGTACAGTAGATGAAGATAAAAGTAAATAAAAGAACAGATATTTGTTTTGTCAACAACACAACACTGTAAAAAAAAATTGCAATTCTTAAAAAAAAAAAAAAAAAAAAAACTGATTTCCGAGCACATGGAACTGAAATGCTTGTTGAAGAGCAAGACTTTTTGCTCAGATCACTCATTTGTTTATTTTAAATTTAGTTCTGACTTTCAAACACATGCGTTCCTTGATGGATAGCCTATTTTTGGGGGGATATGAGTGGGGGAACATTCCCACGGTACAACCACTGATTTACACAGTGTGCGTTTACACAATTGAAAACATAGATGTATATATTTTGCCGAGATGAAGGGAAGGAAGATTTTTTGCTGCGATCATTATGGCAATAATGCATTGAATTCTCTAAAGAAATTGGAACAGGAATAGAACTCTTGAGGTGCAAACTAAATCTGAAAATGAAAACTTCAATCAAATCTCCTAAGTGTTCAAAACACTGCTTAAGGAATAGAAGGCCTCCAGTGAAACGGGATGCAGACTAACAAACCATCGCTAATGGGGTATCAAAGGTCTTTTTGGCTACTTCGGTTTCTGAAGAATACCAGCAATTTTCCAAACGTGTTTGTTTGATATTAGGCCTGTGTAATTAATCACAGAGGATTCAAATGTATTGTGTTTCTCGAGGCAGAGACAATGTGATCTGATCAGATGTATTGGTATCTGTGGTATTTACAAGCATTTTTTTGATCCCCACATAGTATGAAAACAGAAATTCATGTTCATTTTCCTTGTAAGAGGTCCTGCGTGAACTTGTTATTTGAACCTGTAGTGAGTCGCCATTGGACAAAGGTAGATTTAACACAATGTAAGCTGTGTCAATGTCTTGCACACAGGCATGCAGTAATAATTTAGAGGTCAAGTGTTTTTTTTTGTTTTTGTTTTTTTCATTTATTTATTTTATGTTTTAAAATACGATCAATGTCCTCTTGCTGAGAATGATGTTGTTTAAGCAATGAGTTCATGTCATCTGAGGCATGACCCCTTCACAAGCTGCCCAAAACACCTTGCTATGACTGAGCAATGTAAGTCTGGATGATATCCATGTGGGCTCTTTACAGCTCAACCAACAATATCAATTCAACCAGTAGTTTATGGCTGACGATTTCATAATTTTTATATCTCAGTGACAAAGTTGTTTTTTTAAAGGCTGCATGATGCATTTTAAAATTATTGTATCTTAATTTTTACTACAATGAAATGGCTTACTGTGTATGCAGGAAATCATCCATTGAGCCACCTTTAATTCAAAGAACAGAAATATGCCCAGATTTACCATAGCTTATATATTCACGGCATACTGCAATTTAATAACACGTTTCACATTTTTCTTTAATATAATTTCTGCATGCTGACCTCCCAGCCTTTTGTAAAATACCAATGAATTGTTCTTTCTAAGGAGTAATAGGAAATCACTAAGAAAGACCAAACTACCATACTGTAATAGATAAATCAAATTCAGGCATGCTAGTTTATTGAATCTAAATTGTGCCCAGTTGGCCCAAGAGCTATATATAAGCCATCCATCTTCGCTTGATAATGGAGGTTCTTGAAATCCACCTGATGTTTGCATTATTAAATTTCACTCTAATGAGCTCTGCTAATACATTTTGAAGATGGTTGTAAAGAGTAGAATGTGGTTTGGAGCGGGATAATTTGAATGAAACATTAGCCTAGCATTTTACATGACTCAAGGGGTAGATCTACAATTACACATATAATCCAAATTGGATTTCAATGAGATTTCTATTATCCGTGTCCTTCCAGCAGAAACGAAATGAAGTGTAAATGAAGTAAAAGTGTTTACCATTTCTAAGAGTTTGTTTTTATTGCCTGGTTCGAAACATTCTTGATAGGATGCAGTCTGGCATTACATATACACAAAATATTACAAAAGCCTATAAATGCCAAAGTTAAACCTTCTACAGCAGCCTTAAACCAACAGTGCTTGTTTAGTTAATTTTATGTTCCTCTTGATTTACTATTAAGCACACATTCTGGTTGTTATCTAGTCGTAGTGTGTGTTGGTGGCAGGGCAATGTGATTTAGCCGATAGCCTCAAACAGTGTTTTTTAGCGTAGTTAATGAGGATTTCAAAGCCTTTTTGGAATATGCTATTTAAGATCATTCTCCCATATACTGCTTATTGAACTTGGAAATAGGCCATAACATTAAGTTAATTTCCCATGCCCGAGTGTGACAGCCACTTTGTGAGAATTTCTTTGCAAATTAGCCGGGTGCACTGGCTTTAGTGGCCCTCTGTATTTTTAATGACCATGTAATATAGTTGGCAGTGCTCAATTTCTGCTTTAGGAATGCATGCTACATGGTGGCGCAGCCTACTTTAGAATTGTTTTTATTTCAAACATGTTTGCCAGCAAGATGTAATATTTTGCTTCAAGAATGAATGTTTTTATAACTGAATGCAAACAATCATTTTTAATTTACATTGCTATGAAAATCTAACAAACAAAAAAGCCATGAAGAACCTAAAATATGATCTTGGTTATATATATATATATATATATATATATATATATATATATATATATATAATGTATTTGTGTGTGTATATATATATATATATATATATATATATATATATATATATATATATATATATATATATATATATATATATATGTATGTATGTAATGTTTTTGGATTAGAAATGGAAAATCAACGAATTTCTGTTCTGGACAGTGGATTCATCCTTGCTCTTTTCGCAATTTGCAATAAAATCTAGATCAAAACATTATATACATTTTCATTTACCTGCTGCGCACATCAACAGGCAATATGCAAGCATGATGGTTTGTGCATACGTAGATATTTTGTGGAGTTATGGAATCTTTTTTTTTTTTTTTTTAGTTCATCTTTTTCTTGGTTTGTCGCAGTGCTTACTTTCTGAAACTGGTATTGTCTTGAAGACATTATTGTAGCCTTTGGAAAAGTCACTCAAGGCATGTTGACAGAACAGTTTAAGTTGCTGTCTATGGTGCATGGAATCATTCTGCCCATTGATGGCTGCTTTAATGTAACAATTTATTTAATTTAATTTAATCTATTTTATCGTTGTTGAGCTTAGTTTTCTGCTTTTTTCTCCCATAATGGCCAGGTAGCATTTTAATGGCTCAGTACTTATTTAAAGTTTAAAGTCATCAAGTATAATGTTATTAGAGACTGATTTTCACATAGTTCACTCATCAGGCAGTAAGCAATATAGTAATAAAGGGAAATGGCTCCTTTGAGACATTAATGCTTCGGAATAAATGATGTGCTAGAACAGAAATGTAATTAATTTACAGAGTATATTGATAGTCCCTCCATACTTCCCGTTAGATTTTTAATCTTCTTTAACATATTTACTGTTTTTAAAAAAAAGTTGTGTAATAGCCGAAATGGGATTTTCAAGTGTTTTTAATATATAAAGTATACATATACTTTTCCAGGTTTTTAGTCAGTTTTAAACCAGTGACTAAAGTTTTCCTGTAATCACAGTTGATACCATTCTATTTGTATATATAGGAGCCAAATGTATGGATTCCCAAAATAAAATAATAAGTTATCTCATTTTATTAAGAAGTAGAAGATCCACTGACATACATATTTTTTTAAACAGAGGTTTGTTGTGCACCACACCGATATTGTGTAAAAGGGAGAAATGGCTATCGGGATAGCTTTGTTCAATCCAAATCTGAGCTACTGTTTGCAGGAGATCTACTAGATCAACATTGTTAATACACGAGAGAGAGAGGTTTATTCAACCCTGATCTGTTTCTATTGCAGCTGAAACTGATGAAGTATTAAAAGCGAAGGAGAAGAAAGAGGAGGAGGCGAGGAAGAAGAAAGAAGACGGTAATGTAACAATCCTGAGATAATGAACAAGGAAGGTGGGAGTTTAGCTTGCTTCTAGTTTTGGCACTGGATAAAGCTGGGTTTGTTTTTGAACTGGTGTCCATTGCGATGTTGTGCTGGTTTGTATTCTGTTTCTTATTACTGTTGATTTATAGGTACCAAAATAGATGAACGTCTATTTGTCCCATGTGATTGGCCATAGAAATAGCTATTCAATGTAAAGCTTTGCCTCCTTCTAACCATCCTACTCAACCACAGATGTCCATTAACAAAGCACAGTAGTGTGCTGAATATTCAGAATGGACTTGGAAAAATGATTTAGTTTTATTCTGCCACCAATGGACAGTGTTTATTGTTTGTTTATTTATTTATTTATTTATTTATTTACATGCCTCCCTACTCAATTCCTAAAGTTTGATAGTAAAGTTAGACAGCTATTGCTTTCTTTTTGTGTGCAACTGAAGATACGTATTTAATTAATTAAATGAGTTAGCTGGTGTGTGCACTTGTAAGGTTCAAGGGGTCCCCAAACCCCCACCGTTTTAGTTTCTTGCATTGGGATGGCCATGTTTCTGGCTTCATGCCCAAACCCTCTTACTCGTGTATTCCTAATGGTACCTCTGACCTTCGCTAATTCCAGTTTGTGCATATAAACGCCTCGCAGGGCATGAATTTGCCCCTTTCAGAATTGAATTACTCTTCTTCACATCTGAATGGCACATGTAATAAATGCCAGACATTCAGAACACTGTGATATATAATGTAATCGTATATGCCAGGTCTATCTGGATTCTAATAAAGAAGAAAAAAAGTAATGTATAGGTAGTTTTAATTTAGTTTATGGATGTTAATTTTTATTTCTTTTTTAGCTACTTGAGATCCAAATGCCTGTCTTTGCATGGCTATCTTTGATTTTCATGCCCAAACCACTGTCCTGATTGGGATGTTGTAGGGTACCTTGCTGTTGATGGGCAATGTATTTTCAGTGCAAAGAGTTACTTTCTTTCCACCTTTGTGAAAACCCACACCTTGCTGCCATGTGCATTCAGTACTGTAAAAGCTGTTGCTTATAATGGCTTCATGTGGGAAGTGCTGCAGCTCATAAAACAAGAAACAGAAAATCTATGTAATGGAACTTTACAGAAATATATATATTTTTTTTTTATTAACTGGGAAGGAAAATAAGTTGCTCCTGCTGTCTTTTCTTCCACGATCTTGAAGAAACATCTGCTAACTAATTTTCCATTGCAGAATTTCAGAGTAGAGTAAACCTTATCATTATTGAGTAGCCTTTAGTGCTGTATCTTCCTTGATTTCATTTTTTGGGCTGAGCTGAGACAGAAGGAATGACAGGCTTTATATTGTAACAGTCTTGTGGTGAAGAGTGCACAGCCAGCATTTTTTTTTTAAAAGGATATTGTGTTTTGCTTGTAACACAGAACAACCTTTTATAATGCATAAAGCAGTTGTGCATTTTGAAAAGAAAATGAAGTGTATGTGTCTTTTATATGATACTTTTATTATGACTACTACATTTAAAAGGCATTACAGTAATATCATTCTGAAGAAAAAGATCTGTAGGTTTCTAAACCGAGCAGTGTCTTTTGTGCACTACTCACACTCATGGGTAATTAAAAAGAAAAAGAAAAAAAGCAGTCCAGGCATTACTGTGTGTGCAAAGATCAAAGCCTTGATTCATAATACCTTTTCATTTTTTTCTTTCTTGCTACAAGTCTTTTGAAGTGATTTAGAAAGGCTATTTTATTAGTATTAAAAATAAATGTTACAATAAAATGTACAACTTTTTACTCTTAAATTAGTATGAATATAAGGAAGTGTACATTTGAAAACTAAATATAATATTTAAAAAAAAAAACATTTGCGAATATTATGATTATATTATTCAACTGTTTTAATGATGTAAGACTCTTTATAAAGTAGTTTCCACATAGACTTTAAGAATGTATAGCTAGATGTTGGGTTATTACATGGAGGCATATTTGTTTCTAAAAAGCTTTACTAAAAAATTCTAGTTTTAAATCCCACACTTGAAATGCATAGTTCATAGTGTTTAGACCTGGGATAAAGACGTCTGCTAAATAAACAAATAATAAACAGCCCTTAACATGTGCCCACAGTCTTGCATTGCTATTGCTACCATTCATTTTAATGAGAGAAATGATTACATGTTTTTAACCTTTGGTCTGAAAGGTAAACAAGACCATAAATAGTTTTAAAGATTGAGAATGGTATCTTTTTGCAGAAAAAGGGTTGTTAATTACAGTGGGTATACAACAGGTCATAAGTGCAATTTGAACCTGTTTGTGTTGCTGTTCGAGAATTATGTGGCCATTAAATATGTAGTCAGGTTTTTCCCCTGTCATCTTCGCATGCCATTTACACCTCATCAGGATGTAACTAGCTGTGTTGTCAATCACTGCTGATGCAGCCTGCAAACTGTCTGTGTGGAGATTACATTGTCCTGCTCACCAATCTCGTCTCCTTTCCCAGTTTTGAGGCAACGTGTTTCTTTTTTTTTCTAATCTTAATTAGGACTGGGGTTAGCTTGCCTTTTTTTATTAATTTTCACATTTTCATAAAATTAAATTGTAATAGGAGAAGAAATGATTGCCTATGTTGATGCATTTAGAATTTTCTGTTACCACTTTTGTGGGAAAATTACTTTATTTTATATTTATATTATTTTATTTATTTATTTCTTAGCAGACGCCCTTATCCAGGGCGACTTACAATTGTTACAAGATATCACATTATACACATTATACATTATTTCACATTATACAGCTATCACATTATTTTTTACATACAATTACCCATTTATACAGTTGGGTTTTTTTACTGGAGCAATCTAGGTAAAGTACCTTGCTCAAGGGTACAGCAGCAGCGTCCCCCACCTGGGATTGAACCCACAACCCTCTGGTCAAGAGTCCAGAGCCCTAACCACTACTCCACACTGCTGCTGCCATCACTTTTATTGGTTTAAAAGACACAGAAAGGGTGATGTTTACAAAAAGTTTTTTTAAAAAAAAGAAAATAAAGAGCATTGCTTGGGCTCTGCAGTAATCAGTGTGAAAGTTCAGCCACTGTTACAGGAACACAGCTCTGAAAAAATACCTTGTGTTTTTTATTTTTTTATTTTTTTAAACTAAATCTATGGAATGATTATAAAATGCATCATTACAGTACCTACTTTTGAAAAGGGTTTGAATAGCACTTAGCTTTTAGTAATAGTTTTCTTGTGTTACTTGTATTGTATTTTCATTACAAAACAGGGAAAAATGGACAGTGATGCTAAGTATAATCTGCTCAGAAATCAAATTATTTGACCTCCAAGCCCAACAATACACACTCCTGCTGGACTGCTGTTAAATATTTAGCGTCTTCCTGTCATGAATACAAATGGAGGACAAATTAGAATCTACAAGCAACTGACCCAAGCATCAGATCAGAGACATGGGGCTCACACTGCTTTAAATGTTTTAATTACCACGGTCCCTTCTGCCACTTGAAGGACATGCTAAGAAATTTAGAATCTGGTAAACACCATGTGTACTCTCTTTTAATCTGCCTTTATCAAACCGTAATACAAAAAAAAAAAAAAGATTTTTACAACGTGTTTTATTTGTTTTTGCTTTTAACATTTGGTTGCGATGCTTTAATATTGAAAAAAAACAAATCCTATGGGTGTACACTGGCATTTATTGATGATATTGTCAGTATATCATAACCTTTTTACTAGATCTATATCCACAGCTGTGTTTGTTTGCGTGTATTCCTGTAAAACCGTTTTACAATAAAGGTGGTGTTGAGTTCAAGTAACATTAATAGATTTAACTGAGCAAGATGTCGTCAGTGTGAGCATAAATAACAATTTCTATTTGGAATTTAGTGTTTAACTACAGATGATAACTAGTTATTGTTTCTTATACAAACTCATATCCGGGTTCTTATGATTTGTTACCGGTTTGTGCTAAAAACAAAACTTGAATATTGATTTTTGTTTTTCCTAAGGAAACACAGTTTATATTCATTTTAATATTGGGAAAAATAGTTACATTTTCCACAATCTCTAAAAGAAGTTTCGCGGTACAAGTAGCTTATCATTGATCAGTTTTTATTACGTTTATACATATTTATACTGTGTACACATCCTTACACACGTTCGCAATTTGAACCACTACTGACATTTTCATGTTTGCTCAACTATATTACAGTAAGTGCCATGCATAATCCAGGCAGCAGAAAATGAAAAGAAATAAAATCATACTCATCATTCTACTTTGCATGCTTGCTTCATTAACATGGATACGTTTATGTACATTTTTTACAACATTGATTTCAGAAGATACATTTATATTTCTTTTTTTACATTAATTGATTTTTTTTTCTCTCTCCTCTTCCCAAGGTGTGTTGCCCCACGTTGAAATGATTAGTTATGCCTGGCTTGTAAGCAGTGAATCAGAGTTATATACCCGTGGGAAATAAATTTGGCAGAAAATCACTATGAGAAGATTTAATTATCACTCCGAGACCTTTTCCTTTTCTAACCCAGTGATCCTGAAACTCCGTGTGTTACAGCCAAATCTGTGTGGACGCCAAGCCGCGCCTCGCAATTTGTTCCTCCACACGATGATAAGCCAAGCAATTACTGGCTTATTGATTTTTCATCATGGCAAATTTAAAGTTGATTTTTTCTTGAAAAGGCAGGGGTGATTAAGTGTTTCCCCTCGGTTTAGTACAAGGGAGAGCTGTGGCAGAATCTAATATCCTGAGGTCGACCTCTGCAGGCAGATAATGGGGTGCCTTACCCATGTGTTAAACAGAGAAATGAGGGCTACAAATTTGAAAGGATATCTGGGAAGACAGTTTAATTTGCTCCATTTAAGTCACGTGTCACATGCTTCAGGAACATCGGTGTGAATGAGGCTGAAATGTATAGAGCCACGTGGGCAAGGGGAATGGGCTGTTACAGACTGGGACCCTGCCAGACAAATAGCAATAAACAGAAGCATACTTTGCTCAGGGGCTTTTAGGGAAACTTTTCCTCAACAGGAAATGTGGAGCGAGCCGAGTCTAAGTTCATCAGCGACGAATGCCCAAACTCTCTCTCTTGTGATGTTCAAAAACCAACATAAACAGAGAGTCACTTTTGAAAGAGAAACAGTTCAACCTTTTTTGTTTTGTTTTGTTTTGGTGCATTTGTCACAGTCATTTAGAGATGTGTGAATTTTTATTTGGCACTAGTGAGGTTGTTTTCCAAATTTAAATAATGTTTGATTTCAGGACGGTGGTTTAGTGTTTCTTGCTGTGACTGCGTGGCTGACTATTAAACCTGAAGAATCTGTGCAAGCAGAGTACTATTGAGTGGTGGTGCATTGGTGGCCTTCTAGAAGTACCAGTGTAAAGTTTATAGCAGTGCAAAGCAAATGAAACAGTGTGGTTGTGTTGTGGTTTTAATAAGGGTTCCTGTTACAGTGTGGGAAAGGTTGATACTATGCAATGGCCTAAACATATTAACACATCATCAGCACCCCACATTGTTCTCTTAAACAGTGCGCATTCTGTATAATTGGTAATGGGTGGTCAGAAATGTTCAAATAGGTGAACCTCAAATAAATTGTGTCCAACATGCAAAACTGTTTCAATCAATATTTGCTCAAAGTTTGTAATGTATTGACGCTCACCCATGGCTCTTGCAAACCATTCCAGTCAAGGAACTTGTTCCAACTATATGCTTAAGTTTTGAAATAAGTGGTCCAGAGCCTTGTTCTAACACAGCTTTTAATTGTTTAATTGAACCCCAGTGTTGCACTAAGTGATAAAGGGCCTGAATGTAACAAGGTATTGGATTGGAAGTGAATACCACTGATGTACTGTAAGGTGTGACATTCATTTCATTAGTAATTGCAAACTGGATCTGTACTGTCTGGGCTGCAGCGAAAGGGTTAATTTGAGATACGCACTTCAGGCTTTTACCTAATGATTTCAGTTCATTAGAATAGCCGAGAAGGACTTCTATAATTAATATTAGGGCAGCTGTTAAATTTGCCTGAGCCCTGTTCGATTGCAGTGAGGTCACACTTTGACACTGCAGTAAGTTAAAGTGCTATGCTAGGTGGTAATGTATTACAATGCTTTAAGTTTATTACGTATTGTCGGAGGTCAGGCGCATTCATTTTAGCGTCTGAACATAGTTAATTTGATCCTGGACAGAGTCAGTGACCTTTGAGGCTTGGTCATCAGAACTTGGCCCCTAAAAGGTCACTAATAGTTCGCTTATGATAGAAATTCTGTGACTACAGAGTATGCCATCCCATACATTATTATTATTTACTGTACAATTTACATACACCAACGTTGCTTCACAGCAATAACACCAACATATTTAAAGGCATCTTGTTGTAAAGTTGCTCTCGGTTGATATCAACATGTATATCTGTGAACAGACAGACCAGAGAAATCCAGGTATGAATCTGTCATGTAGTTTCTCTTGTATTTCTGCTTGAGTGTGCCTGGATACTGGACAGAGTGCACACATTCTTTTTAAAAAAGGAACACATTGCAGTCTGCTCATGGTAATAGCAGCTTAATAAGGAATGGTGAAAAAATGGGGTGTTTGTTTGGGTTCTTTAGATTTTTTCATTGTGTCGTTTTAAGTGGAGGCTAGTGGAAATTTGGTAAGTGTAGGGGAAAGCATTCCTTGTCTATAAGTCCCTAGAAGTCAAACTGGAGCATTCTGGGAGAATATGGCTTTAAACTGTCTGGTACCTTGCAGGAGTAAGGTGATGTGGGATTTGTGCTGAAAATAAAAATAAAAAAAAGTCAATATCTTTTGTTCTGCTGTAACAAAACATGTTCCACTAGGGAAGAAATGCTTTCGATATATGTCCAGTATGTTTGTATATCTGTGTGCATGTACAATGCCAAGTGTTGAATAGATAGATAAACATTTGACATTGTATAAATAACCCCTAAAATATCATATCATATACATTCAAGCTCCTTCATATAGTATTTATATTATGTATTTGGAACAAAGTGCTCCGTTTTATGTGCTTGGGCTACCCAAAAGCAGCATCAAAAACCAAAATAAAAACCAAAACTAATTTAGATCGCATAGAAGATTCAAGTGCTCTCTCTTTCAGTGAGCCTCGTGCCGTTTCTAAAGCTATTGTTTATGCTTGTGTTGGGGTAATTACTTTATAATTGGACTGTTATTGAATGAAGCGTGTAGATTGCAATCTTGAACTTATCGGTGACAATGCTTCTCTTGCAACATGGTTCACGTGGCCAACCAAATGTGCTGGTTGATAAGTGAAGACCTGCCCCCTCCCCCTGGGGCGAGGAGAGCACCTTGGTTATCCCTGATCGGTCCAGCGGGACTCTGGGGCCCTCCCGTGTGTCTGTGCAGCAGCTTCATTAGGCTGACACTACCACCTGGTGTGGATGTTTCCAGTCTCCAGGGGATACCTCGGCATCTGGCACTGGCTGTGATCTTAATCTGCTGACCCACTGAGAGATCCTGATTAGTATTCATATTATCCACATGCAGACGAGATTGTGCAGCCATTAGGAGCGTTGTTATCATAACTCAATACGACAAGGATTAACAGCAGTGCTGCATTGTAACCCAATGTAGTGGATTGAGGGAGTGCAATTTCACTCATTTGTGTTAAACTGCTCTAATAACGCACTATAGGTTTGCTCATTTTTCAACGCCGGGGCGTTTAGTTGGAGCCATCGTTAACTGGAAGAAAATAATTTATGATTCCAGGGTCAGATTAATTACTCTTCTTGCCAGAAAGCCACAATAAACAACTGATGATGCTGTGGTTTTGTTTAATGTTAAAATATGTTAATAGATTCTGTTGTTACAGCGTTATTGTAATTTCTTAATTAACTTTAAATTAAATTGTGCAGTTACTGTAGTTGCTTAATTTTCAC